>JABFOV010003867.1:0-15156 GCA_022817685.1 Aradophagus sp. ZL-2020
AGAAGTTACCACAGACGTTTTAAATCGCTTAAGACATTTAGTTTAGACACAAATTGTGTCTAACCATAAGGCAGCAAAAGTGTCTTTGCAAAAGTGTCTTCAAATAAGACACTTGTTTTTGCAGTGAAAGTAATAACTATTCATCGTGGCAAATCTGAATGTTGAAACAATAACGAGATCTGTTGATTCAATGACGAATGCATTTGATTTAACAATGAATGGTTTATGATTTCATTGAAAATGTTTGAAATCAACAACTTTTTGATGCTGGATTAAAGTTGATCAGTTGAAAAAGCTGTAGATGAAAAGTATGTTAGCGCTACTGGGGTGCGGCGTCCACTTAGATGTACGCCTACAGTGAGTTCGTGGTTCAAAAATTAACCATAACGTTACTAGGGTGTGGTGTTCACTTGAAGCGACTGACCATGTAGACCCACGGTTAAAATTTCGTAGGCTCCATATTGAAAAATGAAAAAGTTAGAATCATGTGTAACCCAGGTGTGGTAAAGCATTTATCGAGTTTTTCGTTATTCAACAAAAATAATTTGCAGTCATTTGTTTCGTGTGGTCAAAACAACCGAGGCGCGAACATTCCTGTGTTAAACGCAAATTGGTCCAATTCCAAACTGAAGCAAGGTTAAAACAAGTAAAAATCAAAAGTTTGAAAAAAGAGCAAGTCGCGGTTTGAACATTTAGACATTTAGTAGATCAAATATAAATCCTAAAATTTAGTAAGTTCTATCAATGTTGGTTGGTTCAAGCAAATTTTTTTCTTAATGTATTATTAAATAATATTTCAAAAACAATCTGGCATTGTTGTGGAATTTCAACAACATTTCATAGATATTAAATGAGATTAAAATCCAGCAACGTCGTTTTAAAGTGATATATTTGATTTTTTGTTCTTTTTGTAAATCGATTGCTTCTATACGGGTTCATTTCCCGCACTCCATTCTTTATTTCTATTACATTATCTTAACTTACACGAACCGGGGCACCTATTGTTACGAAATGATGCGCAGGTAAGAGCTTGAAATTGTGTTCGCTCATACGAGAATCGAATAAGTACTACACACATTCGAGCAGTATCGAGCGTGTGTCTGTATGGATGCACATCTATAGACGACAGAGGAAACGAGAATCTTAACGACTCGAGTCTTCTCTAGTAGTTTTTCTTCTTAAAATGAAAATCAGTAATTTGAATAATAATTTTCTCGAAACTTTACGTTTTACTTATTTTACGGAAAAGGGATTATTTATAATGGAATGTTATAAAAAAGACGGAAATATTTCGTGTTGTATTAAGAGTAAAATATTAGCGATTGTAAACGAGTGATGGTACAAGGCAAAGAAAAGCGTCACCAAATCACATAATATTATAATCGCTAATGTGTACGTAGCCTGTGATACAGATGATAATTTTATAATAAAAGACACCTACGACGCGTTTCGAAAATTCTGAAAAATTATCATCATTTTCTCAAATCATTTCCGAGTACCATTACCAATTTTTGGAATTGGTAGAGATTGGCCAAATTGTCAAGAATTATCAATGAATCGTCGAATCTATCAGAGTTGAAATGTGACTAAGTGTGGAGCAAAAAGAGATGGAAAAAAAAGGAACAATCTTAGGTCGGTCGATCATTAAATTGTTCCGGCTGTGCTTAACACCAGAAGCAAGGTGCATGACGTGGGTGCGCTCCCTCGATTGGTCAATTAACGAGCGCATTAGAAAATAATGAGGCTTCCTTCCGTCTTTGTCTATGTGACTGCCATTTAATTTTCATTTCCATTGCTATTCCCTCGACGATATTTTTAGAGTAAAAATTCGACGACGGTCTTCATAATACCCCGTAATATTTGATTAAATCAACTTTCTACATTCAACGTTCAATTACGGTTAACGATTTAATTACATAAATAATTAAGATTGCCACATAAAATAAACCTATACAAATTCTCATAAGAATTTGTCTCTCGTCATATTGTTAGTGTTCTAATTTCGAATGTGAATCTAAATTATCCATGAAATTGCATGTCTGATTACTTTGCTCAGAGAAATTAAGTTGCGATTGGCGTATTTTGATTCATTTTGGCTAAACTAAATTTGGCACGTGCCACGGGTGTTAAAGGAAATAATTCGGAGCATCGAATAAGTTCTTGGAAGTCCGTGTTTTCAAGCTACGTTCCAATTTGATCGCTATAATAAAGTGTTAAGCGAATTGTTGCGATCCAAATATTGCGAATGGATATTTACCACGAACGAGAAAAAACGAAAGCCGCCCGGCGCGCCGTTCCTATCGACACTTATGATTTTAAAGATTTATAGGTCTATTACGTGCAATTTGTCTTAGTGCGCTGCTGTCCCCTCGTCTATTGATTGCCACTGATTCCTTATTTATGTCTTTATAGGACTCTTGATCGTTTTATTAAATTATGCCCGCAATCATATACACAAATGGAATCACGAATCATTAATATTATTAATATTTTATTTCTCGCAATATTACTTAATACACGTGTTTGCGTAATAAAAGCAGTAAATTATTGAAGCGATCATTTGCCGAATAATATATTGGATTTAAAAATTAATACTCTCGCAAAAAAGTCCGAAAAATCAGTATATAATAATTTGATTGTTCTCATTACAAGCGGATTTCATTTATTGTAAAAATAATTTTTTTACAATAAGAGGATTTTTTTGACAGAGTAGGATTGACCAAATTTTTGAGTTTGTTTTCGACCATTCATTTGGGAATTATTTTACACTTACAATTAACAAATACCGTACGTATGGGAAATACCACAATTACTGAATTCATAAATTACCGAAATATTGATTAATTTTTTCCACGTTCTCAGATAATTGTTTGAACGTAATAACCACAGTTTGGTTTATTCAACTGAATTATTTAACCAACTGAATAATTTAATGATTGATATTTATTATATTATAATAGTAATGAAACATGCATTATACGAAAATAATTCCAAGTATTCGTTAGCATGCACAATTTTATTTAAATGTTTCATCGTTTGAAATTATAAGTTTGCAACATTCATCGATTCAATGCCTGTTTTGTAACAGATGTACGGTCCTCGCTATCAAATTTCATATTTAAATTATATGAAATTATTCTTAACTATTGTCGTATTTGGTTGGACTTATGCACTGGAATTTTAAAATTGACACTTGACCGACACTCCTAAAAATATTCAATTTACTACAAAACTTGAGCATTCTTGAGTAAGTCTCGTTTGAAATTTCCGACTAATTTCGCAAAAATAAGTTTCTTTTTCTTTAAGATTTAATTACGTTATTGTGTGAGAATCTCTAAAATGAAATAAAAAGATCTATTCTATATCTAAAGACTTCTGAAATCTGGCAAGGTTATGGCATACGACTGGCTCGCGCACGTGATCCAGACCTTTGCCAGACCAGCTGGCACTCATTTTTTTCACGCGGAAAATTAGTCAATTAGTCATTAGTATCAAGCTCAAATTTAATTCATTTTCGATATGCTAATAAATTTTAGAAATATCAAGAAAGAAAATTACTTAATTGGTTTTTCAAATCAGTTTCTTTCTGTTATCAAAACCTATTAAATTTGTGTTGTGAAACGTAGTCAAGACAGTCAAGTAAGTCTCAAGTCTGGCAGTATGCCATAATCAGGCCACTTGTTTGACTCTTGGCATTTTTCTGTGGGTTAATATGTCATCTTTTCAAATCATAACATTTTTGATTTGCAAAGTCTTGTTTTGTGTGGCTGCTCCTTTAATTGAATATTATTATGAGTTTACAGACTATTTTTAGTGTGGATTACACTCGAAGGAGACATTATTTTAAATTAGAACGATGCGAAACTTATAAACGAAGGTGGGTATAGTTGCCTACAAAATCCTTTTATTTTCCACGTTTACATTTTATATGTCCTTACTATTTGTATTTATCTGCGAAAACGTATACGCAAATCATCTCAAGTGGCCTCAAACCAACCTCATAAGTGCTGCTTTTTTGTCCAATTTTACGCACTGAAGCACAA
This sequence comes from Aradophagus sp. ZL-2020, assembly GCA_022817685.1. Taxonomy (NCBI): domain Eukaryota; kingdom Metazoa; phylum Arthropoda; class Insecta; order Hymenoptera; family Scelionidae; genus Aradophagus; species Aradophagus sp. ZL-2020. The sequence goes on from JABFOV010003867.1 coordinate 4,044, forward strand.
TTGAAGGATATAGAGTTTTGCCTCGGGATGTTGATTATTGTACAGTGAAAGAGCTTGGTGTTCGTTTCTATGTGACTTATTTTCATCTTTGTTTATATTCATCGATCTTCTGGATTCCTGAACAAGCCAATGAACGTGAAGTGTAAATAACGTCACCGACAACGGGAATATCGATGACTCCGTCTAATATTTGACCCATGAGGAATTATTCAGCGAAATACCGACTGATCGAGTGCTGTTATACGGGAAAAAAGGGGGAGGGGGAAAAAGAAAGAAGAAGCGACGATTAGGGGAAACAACGACAACGCTCACAATCAAATGGTTTCCACTTCCATTGACTAGTAGGCAGTAGCTAGATGAGATTGCCCTTTCGCTTTGAGACTCATTGAGTCGTGGCTTCGGCTCTTTCCAAGCATGAGATCATGCGACAGAGACAGAGAAAGATGGGGCCAGCGATCCGGTGGACGAGTGCAAGCGAGACGAACCGATGCCAAGGGAGAAAGGTGGCAAGTGTACAGTTTCGATGAAAATTGGCGAGAGCCAATGAAGATGAGGGGAAAAAAGACTGCGAGGTACGTGCCGAGAGGGAGGTTTTCGCGAACGAAACGAGACGGAACGAAACGGGCAGGGGGAGGGGGCAGCCAGCCGAAGCAGAAGAGAAGAAAACCGATGCTCAAGAGGACGGGACAAACAGAATTTTCGATAGGCAACCTGCAATCCATCAACTACGTTTCGGAAGATCGTCGCACGTTCAACTCCGTCAGCGCAGAATGTACAAATTCATTTCTCTTATTTCGCCGATTTTAATGGCACTGGTTAGCAAACTCGACTATCATTGCGCCCTTTTTAACCCAATATTTTTAAATTTACTCTATTAAAAATGAAATAAATTATAAATCAAATTTAAAAATATATTAAACAGGGGTTGAAAACCACTTAAAATCTAAAACATTTCAAACATTAGAATGCTTAATATCAAACTTAACAAACGAACAATGCTTGAACTGATAACAAATATTGTACATTTATTTTACGTATAAATCGTTTTCAATGACATTTCAATTCTATTGTTGCTGGAATTCTCGCATTTTTGTTTCGGCTTCAACGAATACTTGACGAGTAATAAATATAGGGATCATTGATTATCTTTTAACTTTTATTTGAATTAAAATATATTACATAAAAATATGTGAAGTACATTGAAAAAGCACGAGTTGGATGATGGGTACAGAGCATCCATACAACCGTTGACATAATTGCATTTAACACGACGTATTTCTACCAGATGAAACTGCAACCCAACGGCGTATACGCAGATTTGTCTACATATGCTTAATCGACATCAAGTATTCCGTTTGGAGAACCGAAGAAAAGGATGACAGAAGAGGAAAATAGCTCAAGGGTGTAATGCGGTGTAGTACACGGGATGAAAATTTACCTTTTGTTCAAGACAGGGCTTCAAACGTTGAATCCAGATAATAAGACAATTTCTCCGGAGTTGTAAAAAATACACATACATGGTTGATATGACGAGCCTAATGTTTGTTTTTAGTATCAAGAATGCTGTATCCAGGGTGACCAGATTCGTGGGAAAAGTCGCCAATACTGACAACAATTTCAGTTGTCTGTTTTGGCGACTTTTCCCACGAATCTGGTCACCCTGGCTGTATCTTTTCCTAAGAAGTTTAAATATTTCCTACTTGACCCGGTTAAAATAATTATTTTGTTGATATTCCTTCGGCTTACCAACTTGAGTTTTAAGTTGGCAACTCAAGTCGAAAGGGCTACAAACTTAAAATTTACTTCGTTCACTATTCCATGATTTTATCAAAAATGATCAAAACGCAATGTAGTCATCTGTATTATATACTTTTACAATCCAGTCATGATTACATTAGTTTGATCATACGGCAATGCGCTAAGATATAAAGAGAGATTTTTCATTTTAACTTTGCATTGAAATTCGCATTGGACGTGCGGAAGTTGATATAAGCGAGATGTGAAAGAGAGCCGTATAGTGGGTTAATAAAAGACGAGCAGTCGTAAACGAGTGCATGCATATTGACATTTCGCAATAAATGTATTATCATCGGCGCCTTTTGTCGAGGGTAAACGCGAGTACGACGGACCACGGGATAATGTCTGTTGGACTGTCGTCGACGCTCGCGGAGCACGACAACTCATTCGTCCCGCCACTCGCTGCAACATTAATGCCTTTCGGCTTGCGGAACACATTTGACACAAGTGCGGTGTTCCGTGGCACGGCAGCGCACACGACTTACGGCACGATCCACCTGCCAAGCCGAGGAGGCCAAGTTGTTTTCCCCACGGACGTCTTTAGTTCTCAATCAATCACGACCAGTTCGTCACTTTCCGCAAGAGCTCGGATTTACACGCCTAATAAAATCCACCTTTTCCTTTCAGCCCTCGGATAATCTGTTATTTCCTTTCGACTCTTCCGACGGCGACATTATTATTTCATTAGTCCTTTAAAAGCCAAAGCTTTCGTTACCTTTTTCTCACCATCTGCTACGGCGGGGACTTTAATCAACAATTCAACCAGATGAATAACAAACGATTCCATGCATTTTTCAACCAAGGAGTTTTTCTTTCTAAATGGAATTTTAATACGCGCGTTTTAAATTTCAAAAATTTATAACAATTCTAGTAAAGATGCTTTAATTGTCTTTTAATAAGACACATTTTTTGTAATCAAACAATAGGCACTGACCTTTCAATTCCTTTTTAGTATAAATTTCAAATTTGAAAAAAAAAGAACAACATGTTGCCGAGTTTAAGCAAACGAATAATGAAACGTTAAAATAGGGATGTGATTAGCTTTAAAAAAAATAGGAATATAAAGTAAAAAGTCTGATTGTGCTGTAATGACAGCCCGAACATATAAAAGAATGATTGACCGAAGTTCGGTCGAATCTTCGAGATGTTGCACAGTTGAAAAATGTGGAAGATCATGTTAAATTTACCGTAATAATAATAAAAAAGACATTTTCATCGTACTTTTCTGTTTCGTTTAAAGTAATATTACTGTGCGCTCTAAGATTCCGGTGACTTTTTTGACGGTTTTATTACCTCATTCGACCGTGGTTTAATTAAATTATTATATATTTCTTTGTACATAAAAGTTCGTATCGTTCGTAAGTACTGATATGTGATACGTATTGCTCCGATTTTTAGTATGTTTATTTTAATTAAAAAATATCCAGCTAATTAACAAGCTCTCGCAACATATTCTACGCTTTTGCAATAATTCATACATGCCATATTAATTTGTTATTTATATCAAACAAATTTAATTCGAAGTGCTATAAAAAAATATCGATTTCATTGAAAAACAATTATCTCTATAGTAAGAATAATACATTATCAATTGACTGTTTTGCCAAGTAACAGTTTTGAACAATTATTACAAGTTTATTCCGAAAATCCGTCTGAAGTTAGGTTACGCTAATTGATGCGAAAATTAAGTGAGCTTCTCGTTGGATTTATTCCATATGTGAGGTATTGATTTTGGTGTAAAAATTATTATACATTTGCAGGCGATAAATACTCGGCAATAAATCATGAAAAATATTGTTCCGAAGTTGAAAGTGCGAATCCACGTACTTTTCAGAAAACCTTGTTACTGGGTAATGGTACGTTTTATTTATTTAAGTCGGCCTCGATCAGCATAAGCGACGTCGCGAAGACGACGTCGCCTGCGAAGTTGTATGTGCGGCATACGTATATGTATACGTCTGGCTTCCGTTTCGACGAAACATTTATTATAGACACGATAGTCAGCCGCGGTCATACGGGAAACACTACGTTTCAGCATGCAAATTGTACGAACGATTCTGAGACTCGAGTCACTCTGATAGTCACGTTAAATGCACTCATTTTTTACCATCGTCACACTGATCTACCACCTAATAAAGTCATAATAAATTCAGCGAAAGAAGCTATTGAGGATATTCTTGGCACCGCGTATGAAACGAATTGTTTCATCACCGCATAAATTATATGCGGGAAAAGGAATATGTAAAAAGTAGAGAACATTACAATACATTTGAATCGGCAATATTAATAACTTTTCTGAAAAGTCATATTTTACAGTTAATCTTTTTAAAGTATTTGTACGATTCAGTCAATTTGTTGAACATAACCAGCCGAAGTAATTGTTAACTTAAAGCATGCAATGCAAAATTACAATGCAAAATTGTTTGCGTACACATATCACCAAAATAAAGCGCACCGTATTTTCAAAACTCCGTTTGAAAACCACGAACGAGGTTCGGATACGTCCACGAATGTGCAAAAACATGTCAATTACTTTAAAGATCAATGGACTTTGTAATTACCATTGCGTCGTTCATTGCGTACTTCTCATTACATTAGTATGTAGTGCGATGAGAACGATTCTTTTAGAATTTCCTTTTTTTCTTTCTTTTCTTCAATTAACAAAATACCCTGACAAACGTAGAAAAAAACCTTTTCAATGAACGAACGCTGAATGTGGTTTTTTCCCTCGGTAAAAACATAGCTCGTTTTTTCTTCTTCCGCGTTCGTTAATTTAATTGTGCACTCTTAATATATAGGGTGAGTATCGTCAAGTGAATTTTTTTTTTCAGCGAGTCGGTTATGTATCAAGAATTGAGTATATTTACTTGGTACTTTATTGTAAAGTTTCAAAATGTGGGAATATTTTTGGTCACATGTCATATCAAACTAGCTTATTACTTGAAAAATCACAAGCCATTAAAATTAATACCTTTTTTGATAAATTTTGTAAATTAATGCTTTGCTTATTCTCATAACATATTTCACCAATTCTTTTATTTATTTATTTAGTTTTATAAGTATAAGCGGGAATACACCCTTGAATATTAAACAATTATATGACTATGTAGTCTAGGTACAGTACTCGAGCTTAAAAAATTATTATTAAAGAAAAAATGTCTTGTAACTCGGTCAAAAGTGTCGATGGCAAGCGAAATTCAAAGTTGACTTGGGTGTTATTTTTTACTGTACTACATAAAGTTTCTGTTGAACTTTTCTACAAGTTAATTTCTTTCAAATGTAAAATTGCTTTTAAATTATAAGAAAAGTGTTTGCGATTGATACATTTTAAAATTAATAGATGGTTGTCAAACAAATGAAAACCGCGTGACTGATTTCCGCATTCATCGGATCGATTCAATTATTAACTGTTCTTATAAATGTCATAAAGTATGAATGTATTGCTTATAAAAATTGAAATGTTTAAGGGAGGCACTACGATAAATGACTATCGCCTAACTCCGACAATGTGGAAACCTTTACCAACTACTGTCATTTGCTGCAGTGATATTGTATCAAACTAAAGCTCAACTAAACATAATACAGTCTCCATTCAGAAAAGTGTATGGTTGAATCAACCAAAATTTGGTTTACTTAACCAAAATTTAATTGACTTAAAGAAACATTTGGTAAAGTAAACCAAATTTTGCTTGATTCAACCCTACACTTTTCTGAGTGTCTAGTTATTACAATAAAATTCAATTTTGCGTGATTTAGTTAATGCGTTAGACTTCTTTCCTCAATCATCGACAACTCGTTCTCCGGTTTATAAAATAGCAATAATGGAACAGGGTTATAGATTTCTATTCGGAGACAAACAAATTTTGAAATTTCACATTTAACGCGATATATAACGAATGTGTAAAAGTCTGGTATCATTAATATTGCCATTTCGCGTTTAAGCAACCTCATCTGGTTAAACTTTGACGTATTAGCGATGTTTCGAGGCAACATTAGTAACACGATCTTGTGCGTCGGTCGTTTTGCCGTCACGCTCGGATATGCGGATGAACGAATGGTGTTAGAAACTACATTTTTAGAGTCATGTTTGTTATGGCGAAGGGCGAGAGTTTGCCGAAGACATATATCTTGAGAACGAGAGGAGGACGAAAGCAACAAATTTTCAAGCGTAGCACGTCACGTGACCTACTTCCAGAGATTTATTCCGCATCCTCGAACATAATGAATTCCGGATTTTTAATATTAGATGTTAATAAACGAAACATAATCCGGTCCTCGTCATTATGAGGATTTCGACGAAACTGAATCCTTACGAATTAATACCAGAAAATCTTGCATACGGATAAAATTTTAAATTGTGAAATTCATCCTTACACTACTGTCAAACTTTTGGCATTATTCGTCTATTGCAAGTGTAACATACGTTTACATTTGCATGTTATACATATAATAAATATGGTATTTCATCCTCAAGTACATAATATAATAATATAATGTTAACACTTCCCGTGCGGATAAAGTAAGTCAGGCAAAAGTCTGAATCGTAATTGCGAGTCGGATCTATGCCATACTAGTGCCAAATTTCAGACGTCTGGAAATGGTACGGCATGCGTCTGGCAGCCGCTGCTCGCGATTACGATCCAGACTCTTGCCAGATCATTGCCAGACCGACTGGCAATTTTTTTTTCCAAAATATTGTTGAAATTAACATCTATAATGTTAATTTGTAACTTTTATAATATAATGTAACTTTTTTGAACTTGTTCATCCAATTAGGGAAATCAACAAAGACAATTGCGATAATTGTATAAGTTATTACGCAAAGTTGCTCTACGTTTGGAAAAGAAAAAAAGAATCGTCGTTATGTTTTCTGTAGTAACGAGGCGAGCGTCTTGACGATTCTCCCCTCGTGTAACATCTGTCGCTGCGCATTGGCAGCAGTCCAGTAAGGTTGCAATCCAAGGCCATAGACTCTGATGCGAATCCCGTGCGTATTTCCGAGCATTAACCCTTTTTTCTTAGCACCGTCGTCGCGTGCTTTTCAGCCGTTGCTCTTGGCGCAACCCAGAAAGAGAAAAAAAACAAGACCGAAGACGGAGAAAAAGGGCATCTTATTACAAATTGAAATAAAATGCGCGAAATTTGAATAAATATGACTTGTGAGATTCTTTCATTCTTCCAATTCGCATTTTTTAAATAATTATGCCGATAATGAAGAAGAAAGTAATGATTATTTTTTCTCGCGTTCTTCAGTTTCTTTGCTCCGTTGAAAAATAAATTTGTCCAATATATCAAGTCAGGTTGCAGTCAATATATTATTATTTACCGTTGGTTAAATAATAAAACGACAGTGGCAAACTGTCAAACTGACAGTCCACCGAAGAATTTCGTTTTGTTTCGTTTCGTCGCCAAGTTGATAGCGAAGGATATCTCAAAGGATCGTGGCCTTTACGGTTTCGAATCTTGAGCCATTGTCTTGGCTGCGATGGGTCTAGGGTCGTCGTGGTGAGTCGTAATTTTACGTCGTCGATGCATCTGTAGGCCGTAAGTCTCTTCGTTTGAAAATTCGAGTAGCGGATAAAAGTTTTTACTTCGTGGTCACATTGCAGTCACAATTACGGACATTTCTTTATGCAGAAAAAACTTGACTTTGTCAAAAAATGAAAGATATTGTTGTATACTTAAGGGAGTTTCACTCAAAAATTTACTTTAAAACCGGCTTCATTAGGTTTAAATTAGGACGGGGTTACAATGAAATATAACCGTTCTAAAAAAACTTTGACTATCGAAAAAAACTTCATTTTATGAATGTGTATAAAACAGGAAGATGGGCTTTTATATAGTTAGAAAAACTGAACGAAATTTTCGTTTATTGAGATAACAATCTATAAAATCGACAATTGTCCTGTACCAAGTGTTATGAATGTGCGAAAAAAATGTTATGAATGTGCGGTGATAAGTAGTTGCGTCGACGTAAGTAGTGAAAGCGAGCATAGCGACCACGAAGGCAGCAAGTCGAACTAAAGGACGAGGCAGGCTGAAAAATGATGTGTGGTAGTTGGTCCGAGTGATTACGCTGTCGCTTTAGGCCTATTTCGATCTTGCTTTCTTCTCTTTCCCCTTACACGGCGCGCTGCATCGGGTCCCCGGAGCACAAAGTAGGCAGAAAAGAGAGTAGGCGGCGAGGACGCGACCAATGAAGACGGAAGGACGAGGAACGCTTCATCTTACAGCAACGCTCTCGGTCACGCCAACGCTGCCGCGTCTCCGCTTCCGCACCTTTTTTTCTTTAATCTTTTTTTAATCAGGTGTTAAATACGATCACCGTTGGACCCTTCGCCATCAACTGAACGTGCCGCCGCGTGAATACGAATGATCAAGCGGTGGAAGATAGTGGCATCCATGGATACTTTTTTAACATCACCTGACCAATTTTTGCTCCTGCCTTTTATTTCACCCACCTCTTCACCCTCTTCGTGTGCCACCTTTTGATTTTCCGCTACTCGTTTCGACGTAATTAAAGCTGCGCCACGCGCCACTTTGATAATAACGAAAATGTTTCTATGAAAATTGCTAAACTGTTTATTAAAGTGATTATTCATGGTTCAATTTCATGGAGTTAGTGTCTTTTTAAATTACAATTTTTGATAATCAATTTTTGAAGACAGTACAACAAATGTTTAACATTAAAAGAATAGGTTGTGCAGTTCATTTGTCAATTTCTCAGATAGTTTAAAATTGTTTGCTTTAAACTTATCATAACATTCCTCCCCATCTCAAAACTTTTGACAGTTTGCATATTTCAATAAAAAAAAAAAAAAAAACTGTGATAATTACAAAGTAGACAAGATTTTTTTAATGAAATAGAATTACTTGACTATGTTTACTTTATAATAACTTTATATAAAATTAGAGTATCGTAAAACAAACACTAACCTAGAAACAAACTTTTCGAAGAATTATCTTAACAGGTGGACAAAACTCAAATTTATATATAACCATCGTTAATAATAATTTATGTAATATTATTGAACACCAATGATTTTTTTTGTAAACAATATTACAAGATGGTCAGTCAACCGCGTAATGAACACTTTAGCAATTTTTTATGTGCGCTATAGCACATTTTTTTACACATAGGGGAGATATCTTAAGTGTTTACTTCTTAGTTAGGAATTCTTTGAAGTAAAGTACAATGAGTATACAATGAATACACCAATTAGATGTTAACGTGGCACAAATTAGAAGTGTAATATATATTATATACTGCCGTCGAAATGCCGGATTCGGTGTATAACGTCATGTCGTAAACTGCATAACTAGAAGTTGAGTGCACGTGATAGCACGTTTCGCGTATTACGTGCGCATCAATTTGTTGACTCATTCCGAAACGCTATCGCACCTTTGATATCACGATGAAACGTTATCTTGGAATACTTGTTAAATTTAATATCACACGCGACACTTTTCCCATCGTCTTAACGAACAGGAGTGCAATTATTTATGGTTTTATCAATTACTTTTCAAAATATGATTTTGAATGATAATTTATGAAACAAAGGTTTAGTAATTTCATTTGGATGCTTTTCAAAAATTGCCATTAAATATTTTAAACATTTAAACAATAAAGATATCTATAAATGTCTATATGTACGTAAAAACACTTATCGTATTTGTAATAATTATTTAACAATTGTGTTTATCAATAAAACTTGAAATTGTGTTTGAATTAAATATTTTTATAAAAATAACTTTGTATTATTTTATTCAACAGTTGTTGAATATCCGTACAAGCATACACACGCTGGAATGTTAATTATGGGATGAAGACACAATGAGTTTGCACCGTTCGCATGAATTCTGGGGACTGTCGCCGTACATTTTTGTTCGTGTATTATTATTAAAGAGACTGAACCGTATTTCGTGCGATGAAAATGAAAAAGTGAGAAAAGTACGTGCTATTCGCGGGTCTCATAAATTATGCTCGCCGAGTTTTCGATGACCGAAGCAAAGCGACGGGGACGCGTGTGGAGGAGGGGTTATAAAAAACGCACCGAGGGGCAAGGGGCGAGGGGGGCGGCCGAGGGGTAAGCATCAGTCGGGCGATCCGTCACAGCCACTATGTAGCCCGTATTCCGTCACTCGTTCGCTCACTTACTCGCTCGCTGTTCGGTGTGTTAATTAGTTAAGGTTGTTGGTCGGGACTAAATTACACCTCCGGAGCTACTCAAAGGAAGCAATTACTGGCGTGCAACCGGAGGGGGATCCGAACCTTGCTAGCCAGCTAGTTGACTGCTTGATGCCGCTGCTACCGCCACTGTAGTTTTCATCTCGATGCATACACGTGACTACTCGCGCAGATACCCACTTTTATTACACGTTTTCCTACCCCCTGTCGCCTTTCCCCCCACTTCATTCCGCAAAAGTGTCTACGAACATCCGGGAAATAAGATTCCGCTTACCTGGCCTATTGCTTATTCAAGGTCGCGCCTATAATCACGACCATTTTTTCAAATAACCAATATTTTGATGAGCTTAACCAAGATTAGCTGGATCTTCCAACTTGCAAATGATGCGACTTTAAAGACTGTACAACGTCGAAAGCTACGAAAAAGTTACTGACATTTAAAGTATCGCGGATCTTTTCAACACTACCTTTGTGAAAAGCTGTAACCATATTCCAGTCCATTATTCGTTGACACTTACCTGGAACATAAATAAAAAAATCGAAACATTATAAGCTTGTAAATAAAAGTCACGTCAGGCAAGAATTGCAAACAAAAACCGATATTGGAAAAAGTTTTAAACAAAGTAGACGCCAAAGTCTCGATCGTGAATAGAGGTCGCGCGAAGTAGACACATGTAAGTTACGCGGAGGAGAAATTCATGTTTATAAATTAGAGCTTAATTCAAAGAGAAAAAGCTTGGCTCTATTATTAGAGCGTGAATTGTAAATAAAAAGATACAATATCAATTACAGATATCAGAAGAAGATTCTTCTTATATCGTCGTTAAATGACTATAATCTTCAATCACACTCTATACACAGTTGGAACATACAATTACGAATCAAGGGCAGATACAGAAGGAGAGAATAAGAGACATTTGAGAACAGTCGATTTCTTAAGCTCCGTAGATACGTCGTCAGATGTATTTTTCATACTTTGGAAACACAATGAGCAAAGGGGTGGATGAAACGGAAACGAAATAGTATTATTTTGCGTTTAAAAACGTGCATAATAAACCTTATAAATTAAGTAAATTATTGAAAAAAGTATTGTGATTACGATTATTGTAATTGCTTTCATTTTTTATC
>JABFOV010003868.1:0-15152 GCA_022817685.1 Aradophagus sp. ZL-2020
GCATAATTACAGCCCGAACAGGCCGATCGTCGTGGCCATAAATAAAGCTATGAGTCAAGAGGGACTTTCTTTCGTGTTATATCAATAGCGAGGGTAGTTCGCGAGAGCGATTCCCAAGATACAAATCCGTCTGTTACCCTCGGAGTTCAATGGCTGTGGGTCAAACGTCACAAAACTGGTTTCGGCATACGTGACGGACCACTACTCGACCTATTCGTTTAATGCCTAATCGATTTCGCAACTTTGCTTTTTTCATTCTTTTACTTTTACGTCCATTGACACGCTTACAAATTATTTGCTCGTTTAGGGACAATGGACGACCTTTCACAGCTTTTTTTTTCATTTCCCGCTCTAACGTTTCACTGTAAAAAGTATGTGCATGAAAATGACCAATGAGCTTGTTGATGATACAATTTTAATTTTACAGAGTGCATACTTCATAACTGCAAATTTTTTTACAGTATGAGGATATATTTTAGTTAAATTAAGTATCGTAAATATTAAAAACTTAATTTATTTGTCAACATTAATAAGTCAATTTTGTAACAAAATATTCATTCTAATAACCAACGAAAAAAATCATACTGTAATTAATAGAATACAAATTATAATTTGAAAATCTCTATTATAACATACTACATACTTCAGATTACAGCAGATTATACTTTAAATTAAAGCGTTCGCTATTGTGAAAAGTGCCATCTACAACTCATTCAGGTGGGCTCAACCTGCTCCGCCGAATTATTTGTAATGACGGGCTATAATTTATAGTATGAGAAGCATGTTTTTACTATCTGCAAAATCGTTTTTCATAATATTGTAGTAATTTTGGTTACAATATGATTCTGTTGAAAAAAAAAAAACTTACACTTCTTTATAATACGGCTTTCTTAGTGTACTTAACAAAAAACTGTTGATTCTCCGAAATCAATTGAATGAGCTGTTAAATTATCAAGAAAAGACTTAATAAATTTATTTTAGTTAGTAAAACTTATTGAATAATATTATTTATAAGTTTTACTAACTAAAATAAATTTATCATATTATGTACGTTACAAGCACAAGTGTCTCATTCTGAGTCCTTTTTCATGTTTAGGACCTTAAAAGTGTCTCGATCCGTCATAACTGAGATAGTTGTAGTATCTCAATCACCAAACATGTTTCACAATGAGTTACTTGTTTTAATGTAATATATATGCCGATATAGTCGAGCTTCGATCGTGCAATTGATTCAGAGGTATCACTCAATCGAGATTTTTTCAATAATAATGGGTACACTCAGAATATAAAATAGTAAAAGTTACTACTTTATTTACAAAAGTATATCGGTTCATCATTTGAATAACGTAATTTACTATTTAATTAGTTATTATTTTTATTTCGCAGTAACTTTTACCATTTGGTACCCTCAGAGTACATATAATGAGTAGAGGAAAAACAAGACAACATTCGATTGGTGTTTAAAATCTTAGGCAAGATTTTTTTTAAACTAATTATTGATTTCATGTTGATTTCGATATTTAAAATTTTCATTTGAAATAGTAAAGTTTTATTGGAATTTTTTTTTCCTACACTCTTAAAAAAGTTCGGTTAAATCAACCAAAACTCACTTGCTTCAAGTGAGTATTAGTTTCAAATATCGACCAAGAAAAAACTCGGTTAAATGAAGAAAAAAAGTTACTTGGAACGAAGTTTCTTGAATCAAGTGAGTTTTGATTTGAAAACATGACATGATTTGTTTAGGTTATGATTTGTTTAGGTTATGATTTGTTTAGGTTATGATTTGTTTGGGTTATGATTTGTTCAGGTTTTTATTAATGTTCTTTTTTATGTAATCTAACCTAAATTAGGTTAAATGACAGGAAAAAAGAAAGCTTCATATAATGTAAACTCACTTGATCTAAGTGAGTTCAGATTTGAATTAAAGCTTAAGATATTTAAATGAAATAAAATGAATGCTTTATTGAAATTAAATATGATTTTCAAAGTAAATCGACAGTGAGTTAAATTAAATATAAATTAATGACCGTAAAATGAACGTAATGACCAATTATCAATGCTTGTATGAAATTTTGTAAGCTTTTGATTAATGCTTGATAATCCACAAATATATACATTGTTTTGTCAAAGAATATAATAATTCAATGGATATTTCAACCCCGCGTACTTTCTTGGCACGCTGACGAATTGTCCACCGGGGTATACATTTCCATCGGAAGCACTGTAAGCAGAATAATTTGATGGTGGCAGTCGCAATGAAAACACGTTTTTGGGGAGCAAAGTGGATCGCCTGTTGCTGTATCAAGCCTCCGCGAGGATTTTTGCTCCATCTTGTAGCCCAACGCAGCCATTAAAATTTAAAATTGTCCTTAAACTTTAACCTGACCGTATTAATATTAATCGATCGTGCCGCTCAATGCCTGATGGCTTACACGTGCAATCAATATTTACATTATCCGATACTTTTAACGTGATTACTTTTATACCCGTCCCATTGATAAAAATATGTATATTCAACTAACAATAATATGAAATTTATAAAACATATTTGGTTATTTTATTACTGAAGATATTGACAATTTTTAACTAAGTTGTAAAGTATATGCATGTTCGAATTGCAGTATTCCAACTAGACAAAATAACAAAACAAATTTACAAAATTATAACAAGACAAATAAATACAATTAAAGATTATGGTAATTATGTACACTGAGAACACCATCTTCTTGCCCCAACATATATTGTGACGTCCACAATTTCATACTGTAAACTGTTTACGATATCATATCGTAACTAACTTCAGCCAATGGCATAGCTAGACTGCTTTATTTCGACCAGTAAGCATGCTGGAAATTTGACAATCCATATTGTACAATATTGTTTTCTCGGTGTGTTTTAAGATATGGTGCTTATATATTGAATTGTAATATATATGTTATATTGATGTGGCAAGGGTCATCTGGAAAACATGAGTGAAGAAAAGAAAAAGAACACAAATGAAAACTCGAGCATTTAATAATCCAATATTCAACAATATTTTTTACTTAGACGCCAATATTCTTCATACTTAGACGCCACTTTTTTCGTAAGGCACAATAATATACACAACATTTGCTCGCGTAGACAACTTGAACTATTTTCGTTCATGTTTTAAACTTATACGCATCCGATGTTAAATCAATTTCAGTGATAAATAAGTTCAATTAAACTGTTCTAAATAACATCCACCTGACTGTCAATTCTTTCTAAAAGTGTTAGTGTTGTTACTCATATTTCTATGGAAAATTTTCTTAAATTAAACTAGTTAATAAATATCATGAGCTTAACATGATTTTTTTATACATTTGATACTTTCTATACCTTTAAATGCTTTTCTTTTTGTAACATTTTCTTCTACTTATAACCACCGAAAACTCTCTAAAAATACATTTAAAAATCAATACCACAAAATGAATTCAACATTTTCCCTCTCCACGTACATTTCACAATGCTACTCTTCAAACTGAACACCACAGTGAACTCGAAACAAAGAAAACGGAGTAAAATCGGGGGAGCCAGAAGGAAGGGGGGTGTCAGATTATAGCCGAGAGAACGTGGATCTGATGAGAAATGATAATCCCCCCAATTATAACTGTTGCTATATTTAATCACGTTCGATGCCCGGAAGTCGCGGCTGATTTCAGCGGAGCGGTGCAAGAATTGGGGTCTGGGATAAGCGAGCCTTCGGATTCGGCATGCGCTTCGGCGCGTTATAATGGGCGCATAGTTGTCTAGGCGAGCTGAATAAATCACGTAGGATCAACGTTTCTCCGCACTTACGTCACTCTCTTAAATTGTTCGCCGACGAGTTTTCGATTTAATCGCTCGCTTATGCGCCACGCACGTGGAATGATACGCGCGCCGATTCCTCGGCGCTTATTAATGTTCCGCGATCTCTGATTAATCGATTAATCTTCGCGGATAAAACTGCAGCGCCACGACAAACGCAGCGCGACTTTGATCTAATGCTACAACGCGGACTCTGTTGCCGGATAAAAAGTCGAACAAGATATTTACATTTCTGCGCCGCGAAAATCGCCGTCATTTATTAATCGCTCGGGCTCGGCCGAGCCAAGCCAATTGCCGGTTTATTTTTAACGCCGATTCGCTTGTTAATTCAATTATTTTTATAAACGGACCACTCGTTTTTCAAATATTGTTGACGTCACTTACTAAACGCTAATAAACATTGCAAAATTTGACCTGTCTTTGTAAAGTGGGAACATTATTCGGAAGTGTTTCGTCAGTGGCCACAAATGAAATAGTGACACTAGGAGAAGTGAAATTTATGAGTGTGAAGTTTGCCACGTGGCAAACGCCACGAGTATAAAAAAGTAACAAATATTAAGTACAAGAAACGTCGCAATAACCATATATATATTTTAAAACACCTGTATACTTGAATTTTGAAAATATGCATATTCTTTTTTTCCATATTGAAGTTTCTTTTTTGAGATTACAACTTGTCGCATATGCCACGCTCAGAGAACACTCAATTGAATTTAAATAATTTTCATATTTGTTGTAAAAATTTCATAATGATTAATTTGTGTAACTATTAACGACCAATTTAACAGAGAAGAACTTTTTGTATTATATTACGTCTTTATTTACAAAATCGGCTAAAATGCAGTTTACGGCCAGGACTGAAGTTGGCGATGAACTGTCTGCTATAAACCACCAGTGCTGTCAACATATAGTTGTTTAGTTTAGTTTTTTTTTAATTTATCCACTGTTTCACGCACTCTATTAACCACATACCTCACAGTTGTTTGTACTTTCTTTGCAGCTAACTTCAGTTCTGGCCGTAAACTGCATTTTTACCAGAAGATCTGACGTTTCGACTTTATAATCGTTAATCTTTTCATAATATTCTTCTTTGTAAATGAACTTAATAAATATCCATTTCAATCAAGATTAAATAAGTATTAGGTTCTAATAAACGTTTATTTGATTGAAAGGTATTATTTAGGTATAAGAGTCACTTGAAACCCGGGTGGAAATACAAGTCTGGCATTAGATTAGCAAGAGTTTGGTATCAGTCTGGTATCAAGTCTGGATCACAAACGCGAGCCAGCCTTTTAAGCCATACTGTTGCCAGCTTATTTTGTCTGGCAACGACATGGCACATATCTGGCAGGAGGCTGGCTCGCGCTTGTGATCCATACTTGTAACTTTTTCGCGCGGGAATTAAGCAATATTTTATTTTGTTTCAAATCCATTTTTATCAAATTCGTATACTTATATAAAAATTATTCATCTCTAATAAGATTTTCTGTAAGTCACAGGTGGCAAATTTCACACGTCTAACACTTTTACAAAATGTAAAATATTTCAAATTTTCTGTTTCGAACTATTGACACTTATATTTATGTATGAATATTGTTATAATCAAATAATTTGATGTGACATGGTGTCAAATAAAATCTAACGTTGAATCTTACGTTAAATTAAACTTAACTTACAATATCTTCAATTGCCATTGTCATTGTGTTGACGTAAAATTTATTAGGTTTTTGTTAACGATAATGTGACTTGGTCATTCTTCCCTATGCATTTTTTACAACATTTCGACCATCATGGTTTCCGTCATGATGAATAAAATTTACAGTTCAAATAAGAAATTTTGATAATCTTAAAAACGCCGATGTATAAAATTAGAAATGAAACGTTGCGGTTTTTCTTTCTTTGTGTGTGTTTCTTTTTTTTTTTTTTTTTAAATTTCTTGCTTGAAGAAGCTGCTTACGAAGAAGTCGGCGACGATGCAAAAGCCGACAGAAGTACTGCTAAATTACAGGCATTAATCAAAAATTTAATTACGTAAAGTTGGTTTCTTCGTTTAGAGGAGTTGGCGATTTTTTATGACGCTTCACGCATTTGTAATATTGATTTTTTTATAGTCGTATCAAATCGATGATAAATTCGTCGAGGCATAATTTTTTCCTTCAGAAACACTCCTGAATAATAATTTTTATCAAGCAATCTTTTTGAAATCAATTCAATTCACATTTTAATTTTTAAAACACTATTTGAGGTTCAAAATGTTCTGAAAAATACTTGATCTTCAAACAAAATTAAAATTGATTTTTCAAATGAAAGCAAAATATTTTGTAGTCGCACAAATATGTCAAAAATAAATAAAAAATGCATTGAGTTTTTCTTCATTGTTGAAATGTTATTTTTAAATCTTTATTTCTATGTGATTTTTATAACAAAATCTATTTAAACGTTGTTTTTTTCGACTAAGTTTAATATTTTTTCTTTTTAACATTCTTGACTTGTTGTGTTAATTGTGAGTGATTTATAGAAATATATTTAAAACAAGAAAAAATATTCCAAGTCCTTTTCGTAAATTATTTACGAATAAAATTCTTTAAATTTGGTCATCGAACAAAGACAGTCCGTTGACTTTTACTAGCCAAGCAAATATCAAAGCAGTTAAATTCGTCGGACGAAATTTCAAGATAAGACGAAAAACGTGCATGACAAATTCTCGATCATTAATATGGGGCGCTGTTCTAATAAAAATAAATACGAAAATTAGCTAAATAAAAGCAACGTTGCATAAGCCGACACAGTGACAAATCTTGCGGCGAAAATTTTCTAGCGCGCTTAATCTCGAATTTCGTTTCTTTTTTGTTTAAAAATAGTTAAGCAAACACTCGCGTCTTAACAGTCTACTTGTTTTAGTTCCGCTTGAGGAGCGCGGCATATTTTTACATCGAAAATACACGCACATATAATTTCACTGAATAATACAACAAAAACAGTCTAGCGATGCTAGATAAACATCAATAAAACCGTCCCAACAATTAAGATTTAAATGACTCGACAAATGCGTATTACAACTGTATTACGAACCGAATCGCGTAAAAATCATCGAACGAAGCTTGTGAAAATGTTGCCGGATTGTTGGAAAATGAACGAATACTGAGAAATAAGTGTAGTTCTTAGTTGTAATCAAGTACCTCTAAATATATGGTTGAGTTAACTCAAAATAAAATTATTATTTCAAGTATCTATCTCATTTTTTCACTCAATTTAATTAACCGATCGTTATTTTTCGATAAAAAAATCAAAAAAGAGTAATGAGTTTTTTAATTACTTTTTGACTATTCGGAGGCGAAAATGCTCTCATTTTTTGACTAAGACATTGCGCAACGTTTACGCGCATGTTAGGTTCTATTCCAATTATTAATCAAACTTCCTGCCAAAAATTTTAAATATTGTTGGTTAACTAATATTTCTGGTTTATTAGAAACAGTCGAAAGGTGAAAGTTGAATGCGTCAAAAAATGAGAGTTCCGAGGGTATAGTATGCCCAAACTTTACTGAGAAAATCATTATTTTTACCATTTATTTTTTCTTGTCCGCCATTGATCAATTAAAAAACTACGTTGGTCTTACCTTCAAATATTCTCGCCTGTTTCCAGGCAATCGATTAATCGACATACTTAAACTAATCACGATAGCGTAATTTTGAATATTAATGTACTTTAAAGTTTACTTGGAGTTAGGCCTGAGTGTGACATCAAATAAGTTAGCTATGAGTTACAATACATTGCAAAAAACCGGAAATAGCGGGAATTTTGAAATTTTCAATTATCATTTGTTAAAGTTATACTAAATAAACCAATAAACATAACCACTACAAAAATAAACCTTTCAAAATAAAAGGTTTGAAAGTTTTAGCAGTTTAAAACTTCTTGAAATAAAAGATTACTCCTATTTTAACAGGTTTAAAGTCACTAAACCTCTTCGAAAAGTTTATAAGAGACTTCTTTTTGTAGCGCCATCATATAAAAAAAAAAAGTTCTAAGCGAAACAAAACCGTAGATAAGCCAACAAGTAAACAAAAACAAAAAAAAACAAGAAGAAATAAAAGAAAAATGAAAAAAAGAAAAAAATGATGCCGAAAATACGTGAGTGAGGGTTCGCGTAGTCTCGCGGGGTAGAATCGGCGAATTCAAAGAGACGCGTCGCGGCAACGACTTCATTCCGTAGGTGGAGCAGAGTGCAAAGTGCTCGGGCCGTAGGGGCGGATTCACGTGTATCTCCGGCGACCTCGAGCCATAAATAAATGCTCGCGAGGCTTACGTGCGGACTATGTTTCTTCGGCGGCTGTTTGGCCCGAGTGTGGTAACTAGAAGGAACGCACTGGACGATCAAAAGGGACAACCTCCTGAGAGCAACGGGACGCGCTCCGGCATGATTCATCGGACCGGGGGATATTTTCTTAAGGAACGCATTAAGAAATTAGAATCTACTTCAACGAGCATCTTTTACACTTTCCGAAGATATATTAGTGCGCGGCGTTGGCCGCTTTGTTGACGTAAAAGGATACAATTTATGTAACCCTTAGAACGCTCGGTGATTTGTCGTTGGTCGGGTAAAAAAATTTTTTTTCCAACAACTTGCGATGACGTAACGTCGAACGAAGGTTGGCTTTTTTTTCGTACTGGATTTTATACTGCCGTACTTTTGCGGTAAAAATTTTTTAGCCGAAATCTGTGTGAAAATGTTTAGAAAATATAGATTGAAATTGGCTACTTTTAAATTTTACAAAAAAAAGTAAAATTTATCTATTTTTGTCAGTATTTTTACAATAAAATCTTGACTTCCGTATCAAAATATTCATTTCAGTTGAAAAATACGTTTTCGTAATCGAGAACTGTATTTCTATATTCAAATTCCTCGAATATTTAATTTATAAGCTTTTTATTTATAAAAAGTTGACATTTAATTCTGTTATAGAAAAAGAATTTGAACGAGATAATGGATCTCTTCCAGAGTCTTTCATTAAACACTAATTTAATAATATTTATCATTGTATGATAAATGATACCAATGAATTATCCATCAACACATCCTTTTCTTAGTAAAAAACAAAACGAAAACCCAGAAAACCTATCAACATTCAATGAAAGTTACTTCAATTTATTTTAATGATGAATAACAGAATAATAAATCTTAATCGAGACTCCTAAATGATTGTTAATTGAAGTTATTTGCAAACTTAATTTCTCAACATTCTCACGTTGAGATTCACCGCTGACATCGTAGAAACATAAAATTTATTACCTTTTACGATAGAAAAAAATCCATTTTGAAAATAGGAAAATTAGTATTAAAGTGTTAAGTCGTTGAATGAAACTCTAATTAAATTAAATTACGTTAATTTGATGTCAATATACCTCGTATTAAGCTTCATTTCAGCGTTGATTTAATCATTCGTGTCAATTTTCTAGTGTACTTTACTGGCATATCATTTATAACTTACACGATGACAAAGACAAATGATTTATAGAAAGAGCGCCTGCAGTCAGCATTTGCGTTGCATAAGACAAAAATTACTTAAAAGCTATAAACGAAAATTCGTCATTTAACTTAAAAACGCGACGGACGAAATCGAAATTCGAGGCCTAAAACAAGCGACGAGATTACGGCTTTCATAGGCGCGCGCTGATAAAAAGACCCATCTAATTTAAATACGCTGTTATGATTACTCAATGCAAATGTAAATCATTAATCAAGCTGTCACTATTGGAATTGATCACTTTTTGTAGCGCCAGGTCTTATACACAAATGTTCAAGAGTTTAGAGGCTAGTGATTGAGGGGAGGAGAAAGTGCATGGCGAAGTTTAAATTGTTCATTTTCCCGCCAAAAATTTATTCTTTACTTTATTTTATTCATTTAATTATTGTATACACTATTTTATAATTAAATCTTTTTTCCAGTTTTCCCGATTATCCTTTTTGTGCATAATATAATTGTTTAGTATTGATGTGCACTAAAAATAATTTGCTTCAAACAAGAAATCTAGATTATTAGCAGTTTTTAATTACTTTTAACTTCAAAATGATTCGCACAAATAAGAGTCCTCTTAGCTCAAACGAAAGAAATTTCGAGTAAACTCAAGTTCACTTGTAGTAATCGACAGTTAGTTTAAAAGACTATTTTCCAACTTTTGATTTTATTCGAAAAATAATAATAATAATAATAATAATAATAATAATAATAATAATAATAATAATAATAATAATAATAATAATAATAATAATAATAATAATAATTGTAGTATGGAAATAGGTGGAAAAAATTTCCAAGTAAAACGTGCTATGACCCAATTACATATCCCATATAGTGAAAAATATATACGATTATATTAATATATCCGAATGCAGAAGATCTAATTATAAAAAACCAAAATTTACACACGTTTTCTTATGTTTACTGAACGCATATGTTTTTCTAACTGAAAAATAAAATATGTTGGTACCATGTGTATAAAGCAAGTGATACCAACATACTTTATTGTTTTTGGCAGGAAATATGATACTGAATTTATGTTGGCAACTTTCGGGGAACCAACATATAACACATTTTTTCCTCGAAAAGTCATATACTATTATTTCATTCACATATAAATGTAATACAACGTTTTTATACTTAAATCTTTTCATTTTTGGCTCCACATATGCGTTTACCACGTGGCGAATTTTCGCAATGTAAGAATACATAAACTGGTATATAAGAAGTAAATGAACAGAAAAAGAAAAATGAAAAAAGGGATGTGGGAAAAACGAAAACAAAGGATCCGACTTCCAATCAGCTATCACGATCAATCGCATGCATTTCCATAAATGTACATCGTGCGGGGCAATTTGTTGGGCGAAAAAAAAGGGTGCTACAGGGTGTACGGGTAAATTTGGCTCGGCATTTCACCGCGTCAGCGGCCGAGGCTTCCGTCGAACATTAGCATAATTCATTAGACGCAGCGCGTCGCGCCAAAATTATGTGTTCGGCCACTCGCTGCCCTCGATACGCGATTAAATCGATCCGCGCGCGGCCGTCTTTTCCACGTCTCGGCCGTTGCCGATCTTGCGGCCGTGCATTTAACCTAGTGAGACGCGCAGCCTCGCAGCTGACTGCGTATTGTTCCCGCTGAAGGTAAGTCATTAATTTTGCCGCGCGTTTGTGTGCGTGCAAGTCCAACGAGAACACGATGCCTGGCCCACACGTCACGTTGAGATGCACGGCCCCGGTCAGCGGGTGACTCGATCCCGTTGTCAATTGATGATCTCCTGAGGACCGCGTCCCTCTCCCCCCCCCCCCTTCTTAGCTCTTCTTCGAGATTATCAGCCTTCGCTCGAGAGGGGGATCAAGTCGACGGTTGTGTATAAATTTTCAAATTTTCCGGCGCAAAAACTTGATTCTAAATTTCTCCCGAGATGAAAATTATTAAATATATTAATGCATAACAAGTGATGATTTTTTTAATCTTTATTTTGCATCATAAACGCGACAATTGTATTTAAATTATAAATTTTTTCTTCAAAAGGTGTGTTTCTAAATTATATCAGACGGAGTAAAGATGACTTAGTCTGTTAATGCGAAAAAAGAATGACTGAGGTAAAAACAAGTGTCTTGTTTGGCACTTTTCATGTCAAGATACTGAATGTATCTCAATTTAAGATATTTTTGGTGTCCAACACATTAAAACTAGTGTTTGTTTTTGCCGTGTATTTGAACGCTCATGCACTCTGATTGTTTACAAAATGCGGTCTTGTCATGGTTCCATGAAGTTATGACTTAGCATCGAGAAATACTCTATTATTATAAAAACTTATGTTTTACATTGCGTTTATATAATCATAACCCAACTTAGTAAACTGATCGGAATGAACTGAATACTCTAAAGTTCCATAAAAACATCAGTATATAAAATAAACAGTATAACTGGCAACGTCGCAAGTACCATTCAGAACAATCCGATCAACTATTTAGTTTGCGCATAACGTATGGTAGCAAAAAATTAATATTTATATTTATACGAAATACAGATTAGTGCCGACTTTTCAAAATTACCAAAGTTAGTTTATGATAATGACATCGAATATCTAGGTAAATTTTAGGTAATTTTAAACTGATCCTGTCATTTAATGAATCGAATTTAACCTTATTTGTCATGGTTACCAAAACTTTGGTAAAAATTTACAAAACCTTTTTCTACGTGATACGAAAATAATGTTTGTCTCGCGAATGCAACATATGGATCAGCCAATCATCTGTTGTCTTCCGTTCTTCTTCGGTACAAAAGAAATATGGATTAGTGTTTTTGTTTTTATTCACGCTATTCCACATGTCATTTTTATTGTGGCTGCTATGCGTTAATGCGTTATTGAGTATTATCTGTAGTTCAAAGATATTTTTTGATTAATCGTTATTAACGATTGTGAACGTTAATTTACTTTCCACATGTAGGATAAAAAAAAAAAAGAAAAAAAATCAAGTGATTTACGATATCTTGCGTTAAAAAAGTTGCGATTGCAGACATTGCATATATTATTAAATAACAATTTAAAAAATGCTGTCAACTGTATGCAGTAATATTTTCTATCGAAATTTCTTGCGTTAATTCTAAAGCTATACTTTTGTTGCAATATATAATTATATCTTTAACTTCTCTTCAATTTTCTTCTAAACGTTCTTGCAAATTTTATCATTGAATAAACTTTTCTTCGTAAAAAATATGACGCAATTGTAGTAAAAACGTATCGTTTTTACCGTAAAAACTTCTTATGTGAATATAAAAAATTGATTACTCGTAACTAGAAATATACGTTGAGCAATGCATAAATCATCTGTCCTTTTAAACAATTGGTATAAAAAAATATGTGCATAATATTAATGATATACTTTCGATTCGTCGATGAATGGTGGTCATCGTCTTATTTGCGAACTTTATAACGTAAAACGAGTAACAGCTGCAACTACATCACCAACGGAACCGTTACGTATTCGTCGTTGCCTTCCATCTTCTCGTGCCGCTGGCATTGGCAGCAGAAATAGATCAGATATTTGTGATTTTCAAACAATATCCGACAATTTCATTTCATATTGACGTTTCAATAGTCATTTTCATTAGTTGAATTACAGAGAGAGGTATTTTTTATTTGTTTAATGTGTTGAATAAAAATCAAAATTAACTTTGCTTTTCGTAAATCCCAAGACCATGATTCATTATGATCCATAATTATTAATAATTTAATTAAAATCATTATCAATTGTTACTATTTATTATTAAAAAAATTACAATATAATTTGTTTCGAAGCACATTTCTTTTAACACTTAATTTAAAAAGTTTAATATCTTTGATAGAAAAAAATTATTTTAAAATTTTCCAGGTTTATTAATAAATGAGCAAAATTATAAAAAACAATTAACCCGTTCCCGTTGAAACAGCAAGGTCGTTGTTCTTGTGACAGTTCTTTAGATGGGCAAGCAATTGAAACGTATGAAATATTTTGTCGCTTATATTTAAAGAGAGCTGACGGTCATGTAATGTCCGCCTATTGGCGAGTGTTATCTTCTTCAGCTACAATAGTATGTTTGTGTAAATAGGTGGCGCGTCCACATCAACGGAAATGAGTTAAAAACATATATAACATCATGAAACAGTGATATTTATTTGTTGATAATGTGATATTTAAAAACTCATTTGGGCGAAATTAATCTTAAAAAATGTCGCGATTTTGATGAAGAAAGTTATAATCGATTTTACTTTCGTTTCATCAATAAAAAATACATAAATATCTTCGATTGAACGATGTCTTCATAGTAACTTATTAATTAGTTTTTTATTTTGATATTGCTTTCAAAAAAATTTATTTCAAAAAAAATATGTATTTAGCGCAATTAGTTTCCTAACTTTTCTATTAAAAGTTCTTGATAAGTTAGAATTATGAATACGGTATATTTTTTATATTGTGTAACAAAAATTTCAAATGATTTTTTAAATTCATTTTATAGTTGTTATCAAACTTCCTTACTTCTGACCTATATAAATTCTTTTGCATTTCTCGCATTTGATTTCATAAACATCTGCTTTAGTATTCTTCGTTCACACAGCTTTATGCTGTGAACAAAAAAAAAAAAAAAGAAAAAAAAGGAAAAAATCCTATACCAGAATAATAATCCCATTTGTCATGCACCAATTTTTTCCCTCCTTCCGAGTGGCGTGTCGCCTTTCGTCTAAAAATACTGAAAACCAAATTTCTTCATTTTCCTCACTTCCAAAAATACTAATTTCAATCTCTGCTGGAAAATCGCGTCAATGAAGTTGGACAAAAGATAATACGTTTGACAAGACAACCCACAACGAGGCATTTTCAACTTGAAAGTCGAGTAGGCCTAGCAGTAATTCTTTTCGTGGGAGAACTGACAAAAGTCTGGAAAAAAAGTTTAGTTAAGTTTATTTTTCCGCCGAAAAAGTTGAATACTTCTGATCGATCCTGTAAGCCGGAACGACTATAAAGTTACGAAAAGCACGTAATCTGCATGTTCGTGAACAATGAGTTTGAGATTAAGAAGGGCAGGGGGTGCTAACTTCATGGCGAAGTTTGAATTGACAATTTTCCCATCTCAAGTGTTTTTTAATCACATTTCATTTTTTTTTTTTTTTTTTTTTTTTTTTCAACAATTAGGATATTTTAACCAATGTTATTACTTGTTGAAACAAGTGATAACATAATTAAATTTCAATTTAATTATGACGTACACTCAGTTGAAAGCGTATCTAAATTTTAATGTTTTAATGGTATTTGAGATCTATCTAGACTAAATTGAACATATTTATAGGCTATAGGCTCAAATAATAACTTTACGATCATTAACAGTAAAAACAATTTTTGTTTAGTTAATCTGTTCACTAA
This sequence comes from Aradophagus sp. ZL-2020, assembly GCA_022817685.1. Classification (NCBI taxonomy): domain Eukaryota; kingdom Metazoa; phylum Arthropoda; class Insecta; order Hymenoptera; family Scelionidae; genus Aradophagus; species Aradophagus sp. ZL-2020. The sequence continues at coordinate 14,755 of JABFOV010003868.1, forward strand.
AAATTGTAGAAAAAAAATGAAATACAAACTCAAATTTATGCATTTTTTTTAACTTTAAATTTGTTGACTGAAAACATATTGGAAATCACCCGCGCATGAAAAGGTAAAAATTTGCGAAACTGACCTCCGAGGTATCGGAGGGTGAAATCGACGAAGATGACAGCGCGTCGCCGCGCGGCACGCAACATTGCTGCGCGATAATATTGTATGCAGGCAACTGTCACGTTGCAAAAGGAACGCAGGAATGAGTCCGCGAGGAAGAAAAAGATAGTCCGGTACGCGAAGAAGAAGGCGGCCGGTGGAACGAGGCTGGGGTCGATGGCGGGGGAAGGGAGGGAAGGGGGTTGCACGGGACCGCGTGTCTTCATCCATCACACAGTGGAACGAACAGTCGACAC
>JABFOV010003869.1:0-15152 GCA_022817685.1 Aradophagus sp. ZL-2020
GTATAATGCTGTGATTTATTAGGTCATGAGTTCGATTCCTTAGCATTTCAGTTTTTTCATACCGATCTTTGATGTTAATATACAAACTACAGTTAGAGACAAAATTAAAAAGTGTTTTTTACAAACACATATAATAAAAAAAATTGTATTCAAAGTAATGAAATTCATTTCAATATATTAACAATATACTAATACTATATTGACAATATACTATTAATATATTAATAATATACTATTAATATATTGTTAATACACTGTTATTATATTACGTTTGCAATATATTTTTAATATATTAACAATATATTTTTCGTTTTACTAGGGTTTTTCGTATTAAAATGTTTTTAATTGATAAAATATTTTTAGCTCAAAACTTTGAAATGAAATATTGAAATGTTTTTAATTTGAATGTTGAATTTCATTTTCAAATATTTGCAATCAAGTATTTTTACGTTTAGTTTTTTGACAAAAAAAAAAAAATTTATAGCAGTGGATTTCGGGTACGATAATCAATCCATTCTTTTGTATTTTTGCTACCGGCCGAAAGACGTTCCCATTCGTCGTTTTAATCGATGCGACGCATTACTCGATAACCGTTCTCATTAACGCAGCTAGAAATAATGACCGCCGGTGAAACTGATCGACGTTTAATTAAACGCGATGCACGCGAGATGCAAAATACAACACAATTCATGAAATTCGATATTAGCGCGCGACGCGTCTTTGAGCGAGGAACTGCTTTATTTAACAAATGATACTTTTCAGTCATGATTCCCGTTTCGTCAACAGTCATCCCATTGCCAGTCTATAAAGTCGGCTCCGGGTACAATCATAAGAACAAAAAGGCCCAAACTGTTTACAAACCTGATGGTGCGGTGAAACTTATAACAGGTATATTATTTATATATAAAATCATTAACATTTATTAAAGATGTTGAATAAAAAATGTGACCTCACAAACGAGTCACAAGTGAGTTATAAGTGAATTATGTATAAGTTACTAGTGAGTCAAAGGATAGTTGTAAATAAATCATTTAGGAATCACCATTAAGTCACATGACGTTACAAATAAATCTCAAATGAGTTATCTGTGGCATCACAAGTGAATCACAAATGAGTTTCGCAAGAATCGCTTCGGGTCACAAGTAACTTACATGTAACATCACAAGTGAGTCACATAGGAAAGACAAATAACTTACAAGTTGCAAACAAAGCACAAATAAAACACGTGTGACATCATAAGTGAAGTAAGATGTGACGTCGTAAGTGAGTCACGAGTGAGTAACATTTGAACCATCAAAAGTTAGTCATATTCACATATATATCAAAATTATGGCCCGAGTTACTTGAAAGTAAAAAAAAAATTCATTTTCATAACATGATCACGAATAGTTCCTATTAGTTCTGGTGTCAGCTTTGACGTATGAAGAACACCTGTGACTCACTTGTAAATTACAGGGAGGTCAAATACATTTTTTTTTTTTTTTTACCTTTCGATGATGTTATATTACTCACACAATGTAACGAAAATCTTAATTGTACACAAAATGTGTCATCTTGAATAAATTTACTCAAATGCGTGCGTATTTCATTCGCAAGAAGAGCTACCCTAAAAGAATATAAATTAAATTTAGCGTTGACTTAATATTAAAATAACAGCAGTGACATTAATATAACACTCGATATTAATGTCAAATTTACTTTTTTGTGTATTTGACTTGTCAATTTAAACAAGAACTTTGAATGATTTTATAAGGATTACACATTTTGTTTACATTTCTGAACAATTTTTTACCATGTATTGTATATTAATTATATAATACAATTCTAACGTATTCATATCTATATCATTGTCAATCATTTTTTCGCATTTCGTTCATTTAAACTGGATAACCATTGGAAATCACGAAACACCTTTGACATTTAATTATTTCCAAATTTCAATTTTCCTTTCTTCTTTTCAGTGAAAAAGAATCAAGAGATCTGATCGGAGAGCCATTGGCAACGTCCGCCACTTCACATTGACCTCGTTTTGTCGTGTCAGCGAAAACCGCCTCTACCAAAAAGTCGTCGCTTATATCTAACTTATTCATAACAGCGTTCGAGTTCCCATTAATTGGTCAGTTTACTGGAAAAATGTAGTGTTTGTTGAAAATTTTAACAATCATCTACCATTGAAATGAAATTTAATATAAAGCTACCGAATAAAAAAATCAGACGTCATCAAATTGTCGGAAGGAAATGAAGATGTTTTAATTTTGGTGTCAAAGTAAAATTAAAAATTAATCCAATCATTAATTTTTTTTTACAATTTCACGCCAAACAGTTTTTATTCATTATCGCATCAAACCTCTTTTAATGTTATTTTATACTCTACGTTGAGCCTGTAATATATTTTATTTATAAACCTTTGCATTGTTAAATTTTGTACAAATAAAGACGTTTACACAATTTTCAAAAAAAAAAAAAAAAATGTGTTTGACTATATCCACATTATAATTAATGAAACAGCCATCGTTTAAAATTAAATTTCAAATATTTATTATAGTGGTATGGAAATGTGGTACAAAAATGGACAATTTCTCTTCTGTTATAAAATTACTTAATACTTAAATATCAAATCAACGTCGATAGCCTTGTTCTCTCTTACGACGTGTCCATAGTAGTATCATCTGAAACGAAATGACATTGTATTGTTTTTACAACGACAAGGTAAAAGAATATTCAGATGCAAATTAAGAGTCGATGGAAATACTTACTTGTTTCGTTAAACATAAAATCACTTTGATATTCTTTTAGGAATTGCGTCGATCTGTTTTCATCAATGAATAATGAATAAACTCGTTTTACATCGTCGATGTTTATCTGCAACGTAAAAAAAAGGTATATGTATTTGTGTTGTTGATTGTACAGATAATCAATTAGGTAATGGAGAAAATTAATTGATAGGATCAAATAACTTAAGAATCGGTTTACTAAATAATCTCACAGATTATTTAAAAACATAATTGATAATTTATAATTTTGATAATTAATAATTTTAATAATTGTCACTGTCTATTAACCGAATAAATTTGATTCAATTAATAGCATTAATTCAAGTATTACAGATAATGTAAGAAAGAAACTTTGTAATAATTGAAAAGTACTTGTAAACTGATTAATTAATCTAATTAATTGTTACTATTAATTTTATCAATTGACCATTATTATTAGTTCATTTGAATAATGAAATTACTTGGTCGATTAATCGATTAATTGCGCAGCCAGAAAATCTTTTTTTTCTCTTCCCGTTTTGTTTTATTCTTTCTTTTGTTCTCTTTTGGTAAAATGTTAGGATAAAGCAACGATTGAGCAAGACAAAGCAAAGCCGTTACATTAGCTTCCTGTGTTTTTGTTCAGAAATAGTACGACTTTTACTAACCTCAGTGCTTTTCCTCTTGCGACTGGCAAGCGAGGCGGTAGTAATTAATTGAATGGCATATCTCAAGGACGTTTCCAGGGCAATGCGAGTGAGCACCGTCAATGCATCGTCGGCCATTTCGCAATCTTCTTCCTCGCATCGGATTTTAAGTATCTCCTTCAATTCCTTCTCCTGATAAGGGCTCGTTGGTATAGTTATCATTCGATCCAGCAGATCGATTGGGATTCCGTGCGGACTCACATAATTTGTGCCTCTTATCCTTGTTATGCCTGAAATGCAATTTTAATGTGGTCACACCTCTTGTATTGAAATTTAAATAAAAAAAAGACATAATAATAAATAGAATGTTTGGAAATATGTTTTAGAATGTGCTTAGAATTGTTAAAGAGCATACAAAAAATGAGAAAAATTTTTTTACACATACTCGAGACATTACAAAATTAAAATGAAATTACACTACCTGTGGTGTGCAAAAAACTTACACTTTATACATTATAAATTTTTTAAAATAAACTTAAAATTTAAATTTAACCAATTAAATTGTCCTATTTCAAATGTAAAACATTTGAAATATCATAGCTCAGCATTTAAGTACAATTATTACTTTACAGTATATAAACTCATTTTTTAATTTTTTAGTTCTGCTAGTCCTAATCGATGTATGAATTTTAAATATCGGTACATGGAAAGAAACAACAAACCAGTTAGGTAAATACACACAATTTACTAATTTTTATTACTAAAAAAGTTCAAAATTATGTCATTACAACTAAGCCTACTCTACAAACCAATGCATCTCAAAGTCTATACCAAATTAGTATAAACGTCTTGCAAATGCAAATGTAGCCAAATCGAATGAAAGGTGTGGCTTCTTCTTGCCTTTGCGACTGTATAACAAACTGATATATAGATTCCAAACAAAACAAGTATAACCGAGTAAATACTAAATTGATAAAAATATCTTAATATTAACGCACAAAGTTCTTTCCTTTTTTATTAAAACTGAAGTATACAAAAATTGTACCGTTTTATTATATTTTTAATAAAATTTTTCAATATTGCATAAAAACATAATGTACTAAATTTTTAAAGCTTTTCTATATATTTTGTTTAATTGGTGTGTAAAACTTTGGTTTTGAGATCAACTTTACTATTCTAATTGTCGGTCAATTATTAATATTAATTATCAGTGTGATTTCTCAACAATGAATTTCATTTTACTACACATTTTCCCATTTTTTGCCGATCATGCTAGCCGATTATAATGAATCTCGAAGCAATTGAGTTGACAGCGCTTACCTCTATTGGTGGCCATAATAACGACTGGCGCCATCTCGTTCTCTAAAGCCCTATTGAGAAATGAAAAGCACTCGATGTCAAGCATATGAACCTCATCGATAAACAACACCCCTGGAATAATTTCAGCCTTGCCTTCCTCCCTCCACTCGGCGACCTTGGCGTTAATCTGCTCGCGCACTTCGGACTTGATCTCACCAGTGTCGCCCGAAAACAGCGCCAGAAAGCCATGTGTTCGGCTGTTGATCACGTCTACCTCGTGCAAGGTCACAGTGTGCACGACTTCTTTGCGCTTTTGCAACTCACCCTCCGGACATTGAACAAAACGCGTCTGCGAGCCAGTGGCGTCATAGTCACGAGCTCGTGTGAACGATCGACCCAATCGGTTGATCTTACCGGTTGCTTTGTCGATTGTTATTACATCACCAGCTTGGATCTTTAAAAATGAAACACTTATTATCTTCAAAAATTAGGTTGATTGAAAACAAGTTTTTAAAGTTCCCAATGTTCATTGCAAAAACGAAAAATGAGTAAAATATTAATTTCTATATCATAAAACATTTTCAATTGCTGTTTTACAGCAATGAGTCTGTGCATATGAATTGATTAATAAATACTTTGAACTTTATTTAATACAAATATATTTCATTTACTAATAAATGTTGGAAGCTTCATATAGATAGAAACCATGAAAAATCAAAATCTCAAATATCATTTTATAAAATACCAATTGACTATTTCAATTTAAAATGAAAACTACATAAATCAGATAAAACCTTTTCTTTCATCAATGAATCAATCATTTTGTTTCCTAAATCATAAATAGTCTCCATTTCTGTGGTTTTGAGCGTCAGTTTGCCAATCTTGGCTCCCATGCCTGTCGCAGGCCTATCTACTTGAATTTCCACGACCTCGCCTTCTATAATCTCTGTCTCTTCCTTGATTCGCACGCCAATTGATTTTCGAATGGCTTGAGTCAGAGCCTCAGTTTTACTCATTTCCAACGAATAGATTTCCGAACCTGCCATTGATGTGAAGGGTGTATCTTGGCCCAATGACTGGGCCAGTCCCATGGCTATAGCTGTTTTACCTGTACCAGGTTGACCAGCTAGAAGCACAGCACGACCAGCTATTTTTCCTTCTTTTATCATCTCAAGAACAATGCCTATAGCTCTGCGAGCTTTAAGTTGACCAACCATTCCTTGAGAAACCTGCAATATTAATTTGTCATTCAATTTTGTTGCCAGTTAACATAACTTTTTTAAATAATTAAAATTGTATCTGATATTTATTTTATTATTATTATTATTATTATTTGTTTATTTTTAAAAATAGGCAAAAAGTAATTGATTTCTAACAAATTTTTATCTGAGTTATATCTCAGTTTTTTCAAAAATTTAAATAATTATTTATATTACATTTCTGGGTTCTAAACTATCGCTTAATCCAAGACCACGAATGTGAGAATGAGCTCCAATTCTTTCTATCCGTGTAATTTCTCTCACTTCTTGAACTTTTGCTGCTGCAATAGCCTGAAAGTGTTGAAAAAATAGATAAAGTTTTAGACAAACATGACCCATGTTTCAGGTTCCTAAAAGTTTTTCATAATACACTTTTTTTAATAATGATATAATAAAGACATATTAGGAAAATACATTTTCTTTTATGAAAGTTAATACATTTAATAGAAATTTGCCGGACTTTAATCACTGCAAGAATTAACAAAATAAAAAAAAAGAAAAGTTGAAAAGTAAAATGTGATCTAATAATGAATGTTGAAGCAACGATAAAATTGAATTTAAAGTAATATGCTAAAAATTAACATTTTATTATTCGCAGCTTGCAACAATGTCAAATTGGAACTAATTTTTTCTATAAAGAAATATAAATAAATTTTTTGCAAATTAAAATATGAAATATTTACATTAATTATGTTAAAAATTAAAATTAAAAAACAATATTAATTAAGAAAACAAGAAAAAAGTTTACCATTTTTATTTGACTATTTAAATAATAAAACCAAATATAATATTGACTACACGAGATCTTGTATTTGAAAACGGTGTATATGTTATTTGAGGTTATGCCTCAAGTTTGATCAATACACAATATAAAATTATTTTCTAATTTAACAAGAAATACCATTGAATATACGACTATAATCACAGTAACATTATTTATAATCGTTTTGCAATGTAATAAAAAGTAAAAATAATATTTTAATTTAAAACAATTATTCAAAAGCATGACTTTTCAGAAATTTAAAATATAGAAACTTTATACATTTATATATTTCATTATATTATTTCAATTTATTGTACATACCGCCATCGTGATTTTTTCTTAATCTACTTTTCAAAATACTGCTTTTTATTATTGCAAAATTGAAATGAAATTACACAAAATTCACACAACATCTACAACCCATTCAATTCGTTTGTTTTGAATGTATTGGAAGCGCCACTATGTCGATATCATAAATTCCCGCCATTTTTTAAATTTTGAGATAAAAGAAGAGTTAATTTTTGTATATTGAACTTTTAATGACAACAAATCGTATAAAAAATAACTTTAAAAATGTATAATACATTAGGTATTAAAAATTTTATAAAGTTTAACTCAAATTAAATGAAATTATGGTTTTATTAAATCAGTGTAATTCACATAAAGGTTTTATATATATTTTATGAACTTTTTCAATTTGTATTTTCGTTTTTCTTTTTTTACGAAAACGTGAAATAAAATTCATTGATGATAGAGATAAATATTTTGTTTTATTCAAAAGATTCGTAACTTTATAAAAAATAAAAAATAAAAAGAAGGAAAACAATGATAGGTATTTTACAATGTGATACATAATTAAATATCGCCTTTCAGTTAGAAAACAAATATTGGGGTAAAAGAATGATTTTACGATTACATCTCATTACAAATATCTACTCACGATTCCGAAGCCGTATGTACAAAACAACTAAGTACATTTTACATTAACACTCTGATTAAAAAAGTTGAAAAATTCAGTTTATAATGAGTGAATTGTTCTCATAATAAGCACACTTCACTTAAAATAAAAATAATATACTCTTAAATTACCAAAACTTTTTAAGAATGAATAGAAAAAAAGAAAAAAAAAAAAGAAAGAAAAAAGGAAACAAATATCGTTCAAATTTTAAATACGCAAATGATTTTCATGTTTATTGCAATCAATTGATTTCAGTTTTATTTCTTCTCCATGGAAACTGAATCAACTATTTATTTTAAGAGTAATTTACATACCCTGGTTCAACAAATATAGGTTTTAATTACAGAAATTTTAGTCAGAAATATTAAAAAAATACAAAGAGATTTTTAATAGTGTTTTTTAAATTAAAAAGTGTATGGCATAGACTATGCAAAAATTCACGTTAAACCAGAGCATTGACATATACAAATACACACGCTCATCCACAAATATCCATACATACAATGAACACACATTGAACATCAAAGACATTACAACCATTGTCTTTACAAGAAAATGTCAAATTCAATGTCTTGAAAGTAAATTGTTATGTGATACAAAAATCAATTTTATTCACTTAGCAATAAAAGATTTTGATAAAAAATTATATTATATTTATTTATCGCGATGAAAAAATTATGAAATACAAATTTTAATGTATTAAAAACATTATCAGTAGATTATAATCTTGAATTGTTTTCATTTCAAATTCTTTACGTTTTTTTTTGTTTTCTTTTTATATAAGTTTAATTCTTTTAATTTTTATTTACTTATTACTATTTTTTTTTTTTCGAAAAAATACGAAGAATTACAAATAAATTCCAAACATTGAATTTACAGTTTTTCGTGTATTTTGAGCATAACGTAATCATTTGCGGATGTCATCACTTCTGTATACTAACTTAGGGATTTCGAAATCAAAGGTTTCAATTACAGAAAATTGAAACCTTGAGTTTAATACCCCAGGACTAACTATTCCTTATTTAATATACAAACACTGAAAATCCGTGGGCGCATAATTGAAATTGACCTAAAACTCAACCCGCAGATTTGCAATAAAAAGGCTTTATATTAAGTGTGACATTTTTGCAATATGCATAAAATACATATTTTTCTGCATTTGTCATTATTTTTTACTTCCAATCTAGGTTTTGATTTCATAATTAAGAAGACGTGTGCAATTATTGTTTGTTCAATAATATTATGGTAATTACTCGATATTTTTTGTAACTTTTGCAACATTTATAAAATGTTGTTAAACAAAATTGTATAAGCTTTGTATAATTTTGCTTTAAAAATAATATATTCTAAATTTATTTATGATTATACAGATATAAATTCAATTTCAGTGAACATTTAAATCCAACACGTCTTCTTTAATGAAATATCTCAATTCTTTCCTAAAATGCTTTAAGATTGTTCCCTCACCGTTTGAGAAACAAACATTTCTACAAATAATTATCATCGTCCTCTCAATTTCAAAATAAATCAAGAATAATCCTTAATATACATTGAAATTGCTAAAAGTTATTTAAAATCATTAGAGACAAACACTGAGACATTTGGAACATGCCCCGCGCGATAAAGGGAGACTTCAAAAAGCAACTTCGACGGGTCATACTCTCAACAATCCGCGAATGCTTTTCGAAGTTAAGGTGTCGTACAAAAGGAGCACGCAAGCGAAGTCGACGTCGAAGGCACTTGGACCGTTTGATTGGCGCGGGAGGAATGGTAGGAGGGGCTGGAGCCATCGAGCGCACGTCGCAATTACGTTTCTTTTAAGAGGAAGGATAAACTGGACAACGAAGTTTACATTCTGAAATTGGTGTCAACATTTATCCCTGCGTTATCAGAGTTTTGATTTTTTTTTATTGAAAATTAAAAAGTTAACATCAAAAAATGAAGAGAAGCGAAAAAAGTTTTTGATATGGTCAGACCAATCTGACAAGTATAATTTAAAATTACCCAAATACCGTATAATATTTATAAATACTTAAAAAAATACACAGTAAATATTTAATGTCTTATGTTTACTAATCAAAAAATATTTTCTATATATTTATAAATATTTATAAATATTTAGTATATCTATTTAAAATTTTTAATACACTACTCATCCAGTCTTTATTCACAAGTCCTCCAACATTGGCTGCCAATACTAACCACTTTAAAACTGTTTCAGTATTGGTAGCAATACCAACTACGTCAATATCATTTCAATACTGATTCAGCATTCAATTCAAGACTGCGTAAGTGTTTACATGTTAGTGGTGGTAACAATACTGAGGCTTACATACTATTTCAGCATTATTTTCAATACTGATGTTGTATTATGTGGGCAAACTGGACAACCAATAATGAATCAGCATTAGTTCTCAAACTGCTCCACTATTTATATAACATTGTTGGCAAGCAACGTTGAAGTGGCAATTTTTTTTTACTCCGTGCATATATTTTTTCAATTTGACATTTGAATATTTTCTAGATACTAGACGAACTTAGCGCACGCAGCACCAACGCTAACCACAAACGCCATTCACAGGAAATTAAAAATAAATTTCAACAAACATTAAAATTCAATAAACATTAAACCTAAATACGTTATTTGGAATATTTGTCTTCTTTCTTTTTTCGTTTAAGAGAAATGAGAAACTAGAGTTTCTTTTTGACGTGTGTTATAACCATGAGCAAACTATTTCATCGGCAGATATGGGCGTTACTCTCTGTAACTTCAAACGTGTCTAGATGAGAATGGATTACAAAAATTACTTTGAAATATGTTATAAATATGCAATATTAGAGTATGAGAAGTTTTTCTCACAAAATATTGACAAAAAATTATCTTTCTTGGATGTAATTTAGCGAAATGTTATAAAGAATTGTATCGTTCTATTTTTTAATCTGTAGCAATATGATTTTGGCGCTAATTTCATACTTTAAACTTCGCCATCCAGTTTGTCCTCCTCTTAAGCCTATCAGAAATGTATATCTGTACATACAAAAACGAATGTATTCACAGTTCAATCAGATCTATCATTCAAACGTCGAATAAACATACATGAGACTTTCACTGGACAATAATTGAACGTTTATAAGATGTCCATTCAATGTTTACACATCGTGTAATTGTATTAACTAAATGTTTCTGTATGTTCAATAACTAATTTTCAACAGGTTCACTCGTTTGACAGGGTGCGCTCAGGCGTCGGTACCAATGTCAAGGCTACGCGAGTCCTGATTGGAGTCGTGCTGGCTGCCGTTTTCAGATGAGGCGCTGCTCGATAAGCCCGATTGGTCCGAGTTCTTCTTCACCTTGGGCTTGTACTCGGTGATGACCACGGTGACATTATTGACAGTCACCTCATTGCTCTGCGCGGTGCTCCTGTCAATATTCTTGAGCCGCGGCGGATGTCTGCTTTTGCGCCTTGGTTTATCCAGCTTGCGCTCCTTGTCTTTGCCAGTACCGCTCGCGCTTCCACCACTGCTGCCCTCTTTCTTACCGGGCTTTAGCAGTGGTACGTACTGCTGCTGAGCAACCTATTGAAAACCAATGTCAGCGTTGCTTTAATATCTAAAATGATTTTAATTTTAAAAAATGAAAGTATAATTTAATTTGTATAATGTCACACTTTGAAATCATTAAATCATTAAAATGTATTGAAGTCGATTTAAAAATAAGCCCTTCTCCCCTGAAAAACAGTTTTATTTGGATATCATTTGACAAAGGGATGTTGTTTAACCTGCTGTGCCACTAATTGTGGATTAATGCGGGGCTTCCGCGTGGAAGTTCCTTTGCGGACGTCACACATGAGGCACTTGAACGCTTCCGCGGTATTTCTATAAGTGCAGACACTGCAATCCCAATAGTTGTCTTCCAAAACCTTCGCCTGGCGTTTTCCGCTTCCCGAATGGTTCATTGTTCATCGAAAAAGGGGCACAACCAACGCCGTACGTTCTCAAAAGAGAGCCTGCCGTCGCGCGCGCCACTTGAGCTTCATGAACAGCGTTGTTGTCGACCTGGTTAGTGCGTTCAGGAATAATAACACGCTCCGGTCGGAGCGGCCAACAAAAAATAAAACGACCTAGTACAATGCTGTCCTCAACATCAACTGAAGTCAACAGTGCAGCATCCTTGTGGATAACATCCTGTTTTGCTTTCCTCATCTGCTGCAATCAGTTTCGGCCGTTGTTTGTATTTCAGCATCGTTTGTCCATTGAAATCTGAAATTAAATTGTTTGGTTAATGCAAAGCAATTAAAAGAAAGAAGATCAATAAAACAATAATATGAGTAATGAAAGCAAATTATGAAAAAAAAAAAGAATAATTAATTTATGTATCTTAGGTTTACTGTTTTATAAGATTAGTTAGTTGACAAATATGTAAAAATATAATATAATAATGTATTTTAATAAATTTGAAGTAAACTCGAGGTTAATATAATAACTTTACTAAACAGAGTTATTATTGTATTTTTTCAATTACTTTTCAACTAATCTAACTTATTTTGAACTATTTCAAGTTGTTCTCTAATCGTTTTTAACTAATCTTTGAATGTTACACCTTTTTTGTAATTGTTTTAACAAACTTCCCCAACAGAACAATGGTAAAAATTACATCTGCTTACGTATATTTTATGTTTCTCAAACGTAGAAATGTCCGAGTAGTTACGTAGAAATTAGATATAATATATGTAAAATAGTTACTTTATGTATAATATGGCTAATTTCTACGTAACCACCCAGACATTTCTACGTTTGAGAAACATAAAATATACGTAAGCAGATGTAATTTCTATCATTGTTCTGTTGGGGTTTGTTATTCGAACCAAAACATTTTTACTTAATATACAATATCGTCGTTAGCACCAAAATGTAACTGTTTGACAGCCATGTTATATTTTAAATTTAAATTTAAAATATCAATTAAATCAGAAATAAATTTAAAAATCTGACAGAAATCACTTAACAAAAATAAAACGGTTACATTCTCACAGATCCAAGCGAAAATTGTTTCAGTATTTTTATATATAAATTCACTTGTACATTTTACCAATTCTTTATCAAATCATTGATATGGTAACATTTTCAAGAATTTTCTCTTTTATATTATATGATTGAAGCAATGTTTAAAATCATAAAGTAGACATGTAATTTACTTATTTTTATCTTTTTTTTTAAAAAATTGATTTTTCTAAGGCTACAATAATAAACAATGAGAAAGATTGTCCAATTTTCATTACATTCTTTTGCTTAATTATTTTACAACTAAGCAATTCAAGATTAATAAATGTAAACATATGTAAACAATAAAATAATAATAATAATAATAATAATAATAACAATAATAATAATATTATTAATAATAATATTAAAAAAAAAAAAATTAAAAAAGAGAAGAAAATACAGTAGAGAAAGAAGAAATTGTAGAAAGTTGATTTTACCTTGACAAGTCTATTATTGTTAACTATCAAACTTTTATCGTCGGACCGTTTGTTGAAAGTAACGTTGTTGACAGTACTTTCCACGCACCTCGGTGTCTGTGTCATCAGTATCGCAACATAACTCGTGAGAGGTAAAGTAACAAGACGGTGAAAATGCACCGCTGAGCCCGACGAACGCAAGCGCTCCGTTCGTGCGTGATCGATGCCGCTTCCTCGGCCGCTCCTTATCTCGCGTTTTCACGCGACATCGTCTCCTCGGTTGCGGCGCGTTCGTCGTGTGCAAAGTACCGCACACAATACGTCGCCAAAGCCGTACGGTCTGCCATTATTCAGGGCTGTACGTCCCGAAATGCTGCTTCGATTAATCGCGGGGTCACCTTGCGACGTTGGTCTTGGAGGCGCGAAAATTTGAAACATTGAAAAAACGTTTGCATATGTTTGGACAGTAAAAGATGTTTTTGTTTAAAAGAAGATACGTTCATGGGAAGCGAAAGGCTTCATCTGTATTCTGTGCAATCGTCACATGAGAATGTATGCACGCGCAAACGAGCACATTGCGAACGAAGCCAAAGAGCGAATTTCAAATGTTACTGTGCGACTGTACACTGTACATTTGTATACAGTACATTTTGAATATGACGATAAGTCATCTGTTCATTTGTACACTGCGCATCTGTCACCGTGTCACCTGTTCGAAAAGCCGGTCGTCGGTAAGGAAGGAACGGTTGTTATGATAAAATGAATAGATGGCGCTTGGTATGGAACAAGAAATGTAAATTGAGATATAAAAACATCACCTTGGACAGCGGGGGCCACCGGATCTACCGAAAATTTATCGCACATGCGATAGAACGCGTCTCAATGAGCAAATATATAAAAATCAAGTGTAGTAAAACTTAAAGTTTGCTGCGAGTAATCGTTATAAACCGCGAAATACAAAAGAAAAAACATTTATTATTTTATCGGAATTAATGTTTATTTTTTTAGCATAAAATTAAACACGAAGAATATCAATCGATTAAATTGTACAAAAAAATGTGAAATGAAAAATGCGTTGCAAGAAAGAGTATGAAAAATCATTTTAAAAAATAGAAAGAATATTGTATGTTTATCACTACTTAAATGCGGACGAAACAGACGAAATAAATTATAGAGCTGAAGAAAAAATCGATTGAAGTTCGAAAAATTTAGGAAAATAGCCATTAAAATTAAGTGAAAACGCAAAAAAAAAAGAAAATTCAAGGCTGTTTTGAAAACTGACTTGACTGAAATTCTTTTGAAAAATCAGCAAAACCCTTATGAGTTGAAATTGTACCAGACTATAAAGGATAATTGCCTCGAATCTTGTTTTCCTAATATCGAAATTATTTTGAAGATTTACCTGACTTTAATGGTTACAAATTGTAGGGGCGAATGTTCTTTTTCAAAGTTAAAACGAATCAAGAGTGAAATAAGAGCTAATATGAGCCTAACAAGATTGAACTGCCTTTCCGTAATGAGTATAGAGCATGAATTATTGAGGAAAATGGATACAAACGAAATAATAGACGAGTTTTCAGTGACCAAATCACGCAAACGTTTAATCTAAAAATGAAAATCAGCTAGAGATATTAAATAAAACTAAAATGTATATATTACATTATTCCCTGGTTTAAAGTTCAGATTATTTTAGACAGAAAAATTTTGAGCTTGAAACTGTCTGAAAAATGCATCTGAAAAATTGAGTTCGAATTCAATTTTTCATACACTTTGTTGCTGAATGTGTCTGATTTTTAAAATCAGACACTTTTAGACTAATTTTGAGGTCAATTTTTTATACAATTTTGTGCTGAAAGTGTCTGATTTTAAAAATCAGACACATTCAGCAATAAATTGTATGAAAAATTTAATTTGGACTCAATTTTTCAGATGCATTTATCAGACAGTTTCAAGCTAAAAATTTTTCTGTCTGAAATAGTCTGAACTTTGAACCAGGGTTGTGTGGTGAATAAAC
>JABFOV010003870.1:0-15150 GCA_022817685.1 Aradophagus sp. ZL-2020
GTTTTATACGGTATTTCTGTTACCGTTGTTTTCTTCTTTTTCTCACTGAGAACACCTCATTCAATGCAGGTATCAGGTATTAGAAATTGCTACACTACTTTTATTTCTCGTCTATCACTGCCGGCGAAAATTGTCGAGATAAACAGTATCGATATGTCAATTCGTTGATATCATTATGAACGTTACAAAGAATGAACTATTGGTTATTTCACCTGGATATTTTTTTAAAAAATTCTCTGCAAATATACCGAAGCGAAGGTAGCTCGAATCGTGGTTATAATAATCATAATATAATAATCTTACAGCGAAACATTTTATGAAAAATTAAGCGAATCAAATAAGTTTGCGTTTTCGATTTTCCAACGTAAAGATTTTACCTTGAATTTTCTTTTCATACGAAAATGAAAATTCATTCCATCAAAATCAGATTGAATTTCAAGTTGAGAATTAATATGAATTACCATAATAATTCACCTTATTCATTTTCTTACCGTGAAAACGAAATGTCTTAGCTCAAAATAATAGTCGGTATCACAAACACATAAGTTGGTTTTACTTATTGCGATTCATTTAATTACTTCAAGCCCTTCAAAGCATAAGGTTGAAAAACGCTGCTTTTTGAGAAGTCGCCTTCGAAGTTCTAGTTCTTCATTACACGACAAGTCCAAGTGTTTAAAACTTCGTTTTAAACTCGGGGTAAAATTTTTCAAATTTCACACAATGCTCACCACAGAAATCAATAAGAATGAATAAAATATTAAAAAGAGAAGAAAAAAAAATCTCGGGGCTTAATTCGGTCCTTTGTTTACCGGCTTCGAAATGACCACGTGTTTTAGTCGACCGAGCAACTTTTTCGTTCAATCCGAATCGCCGATTATTCGGCCAACGTCTCGTATCACAATGTTCTTCGTGGTAATTAATTTGGCTCTTTTGTTCGTTGAAAGAGTTCGTATATTCGTATTATTTAATAATTTCTTAAAGTTCTGTATGTCTACAAGAAATAACACATTATTAAATTATTCGAAAACTAAATTGAATTAAAATAAGTTTAATTTACTACATTACATTTGAGTTAAATGATCAAGGAAATAATTGTCAAACAAAAAATTCCCGCAGATCATATTTGAACACATGTAGGTATACTTTCTTTCGCTTTTATCATGACACTTTGTCATGCGTTTATCTTAAAACCCATCTATAGAAACTCTATCATAGATCTAAAATCATGCAGTCGCGATTAGCCAACTATTTTAATATGATAGTAACATAATTTTAAGATATATCATTTTTAGCGAGCACCCAGCTGTATAATATGATTTTTCGACATGAAGTGTATGTATTTTGCGCAGCGCCCGACATAAGAATAGTCGACGAAGCCGGTCATCAACTTCAGGATCGTTATTACAAAACAGGAAGCGTTATTGAGCTTTGGTGCATAGTACGACCGTCTCGCGCCGGTTCCAAGGTACCGCATCCGGTTTGGAGAAAAAATAACGACACGCTGCCGGAACACGTAAACATTCATCACACAAACGGGTGAGCATAAAGGACATTGTAAAACTCGTATACGACAGATTTACGTAAGTGTCCCCGCGACCTTTTATAGATCGTAAATCTGGATTTCATCAAACGTCCCGAAACGTAGCCTTGATATGAAATTGTCATTGCGCGCAATGAAAACGTTCAACTGTAAAATGACGCCGATAAATACTGGTCGCTCGTAAAACGTACGGCAAATTGCACGAATCAACGACGGGCACACGAGAAAATAATTTCCGTCATTGCAAGAAAGTAACCACTTTCTTGCACTTGTGCATAAAGTTGTTACTTTTCGCACTCGTGATTACGTGACGCGTGAGTAAAATGTCTGTTCGCGTACTCGAATGAACAAAGTAACTAATTTGCTCCCTGACACGCGTTTTGAAAAATATTGTTTGCAGAAACACAACTACAGTTTTATATCGAATAATACTTTATTTTACTCATGTCAAAATGAAATATTTGTGCAAAATATTACTTTACACACCGACACACGTTACGTGAAACATCTGTCAACATTCGAGCGCCAATAAAATGTAATATTGCATGCGTTATAACGTTAACTTAACTTAATCAGAAAACTGGGGGGGGGGGGTTCATATGTGCGTTGAAATGATCGCAGCAACTGCCGCAGAAATGCTTTTCATTATATCGTCTACTTTTCCAGATCGTATAATGAAATCGTGACCAGATTGCAAATTGAACAAGCCCAGAAATCGGATAGCGGGGAGTACTCGTGCACGATTGGTCAGTTCAGCACTAGCTTCGTACTTATTCACGTTCTTAACGGTAAGTTGACGTGAAAATAAATTTCAGGCTTAAAGTGTGATCCCAAGTTCTTGGATTGACGAATGCTCTAAAAACTTTTTTTTTTTCGTGGAGCTTATTATTCAACTTTTTCGCTTTTAATATTTTTTTATTCAATCATTTTTCGTAATATTACTTTATTGATAAATATCGATGTTTAACTGAGAGTGAAGTTTTTGATAGATTTTCCAATAAAGAAACCCGGTCAATGGGCCTTATAAGAACATTTTAAATCATTTCAAATATCACTTGAAGTGAAATCATAAAAATATTAAAGTTCTCGTGAATAGTTATTACCCTAGATTATTAATTATTTATCATTTTTTCCATTTTGCAACGTATTGTAATTATAAGAATTAGAACCATTGATTATTAATTATTAACGATAATTTTACCCAAGTTCTTTTATCAAAAATTCTGTTTAATTTCTTTGATATTTAATATCTTCACTGATATTTATACATCTGCTCCATTATACTTAATTCGAAATATTTTCTGCATTTCACTTCATTTTATACAATTCCGCTCTCATTAATTTACAAACTGCGAATCCGTTTGCAATTACGCTACGAGTAATTTAGTAGTAAAATTAACGTTAAAATATTTTTTGCTATTATTATCATTACTATATTGCTGAAACTATGCACGCCGTTGCTCGAAAGTGCTGCATCTCGACGTGATCCACAATGCTGAAACTTGAAACTGTTTCCATGTAAAGGTTACGCGTTTTCGCCGAGAAGGAACATGTTTATCGTTGTTGTAAATGGAAAATAATAATCGTAAAAACGTATTTAACGGGTGAAATTTTTTAAGTATGAAATCATTTAATAATAAAAAGCATGTATACGGTTCTAAAAGATATTTTCGTCACTCGTTTATTATTTCGTAAAAATAATTTCCATCTTTATTCATATGTTCAACGATCCTTTGTTACTCGAGTTTCAATATGTTCATAAATTGTAATATTACAAATTGGTAACAGCATTTTTCAATGTGCGTAAAGTTTTTAACTTCTTTTTTATCAACGAATTCTAGTTTAGAAAAAGTTATACAAAGAAAAACTTTGTTTTTCATTTTCCAGCACAATTTTTATACAAATCAGATACAAATAACAAAATACATCCTAGGTAAAAAAAAACTACTACCAGCTAGTTGGCATTAATCTGGCAAAAGTCTGGCAATTGTACGTGGCCAGATCTATGCCAAAAGTATGCTATACTTATGTCAGACTTTTGCCAGATTAATCTCAGCCAGTTGGCAATATTTTTTTTACGCTGAATTTTTTAAATAATTTTGTGACCTGTCTAACAAGTGACAATGATTTTACTTATATTTTCTTCAAGTTCTAATTCGTTAATAAGAAAAAGTTGAAAACTTCTTGCGCATATTTTTCACATTTTTAAACGAAAATTACGTGTTCGATCGTGAGTACATGTAATCATGCGGTAATCGAAGAATCGAATACATTGGGATTCATCCCCTTTGCCGTGTTATTTTTGCGCTAAGAGTGGCGCCACATCAAAGAGTCAAAAAGCTCTCAATGATTGATTACAAATTATTATTCAAACAAGCCTGGGCAAAAGCGGAGAGTCACTTTAATTTATTTGTTGCGTTATTTAACTTGCAGGGGAAAAGCAGGCGGCCGTTCATCATGATCAATGGAACGCGGCTGTAGCAATCCCGTTCGACTGCAGTGCATTATTTGCCGAATTTATAATTTTCCTTCTATTTCGAACTTCCAGTACCTTCGTATCGTAAAATATTATCGAAAAAGTATGTATTCATCTTCTTATACCCTGCTACATCGGGGGAATTTCACATACCGCGCCAGAATTCGTTTGCCAAACTAACGAATCATTTTCGCAAATTCTCGATTCTTATTCGCAATAAAGTTTGATATTGCGCAATAATCTTTGGCATTCGGTTTTGCGTCTTTTAGATGCGAGACAAAATTTCGTGTCCAATATTGCTTTGTATATATCAAAAATACATTCGGAAAAGATACTCAGAGATCAAACTGTAATTATTCATACACGAATTGATTAATTTAATGTTTCAATCAAAGGAAAATGTAATAAATGAAAATTAGCAGATGGTAAATATTTTTTCTCAGAAAAAAGTGTGTGTTTAAGTCTAACAAATTGATGAAAACTTCCTTCAAAAATATAAAATTCAGTTTAATTAATGAAACTGTGCTCCGAAAGTACTTTTTTCATTGAAATGAATGTATTTGAACATGAAATTTACAACTTTTTTCTTTGCTTGATTTAAATGAAAATTTAGTAAGTTCATTTACAAACATACAATTAATTTGATTACAAGTCCCTATTTTCTGGATACGACAAGAATACAAAACTGTTTGGCGCTAACGTTTGAGTGGAAACAAAATTTGTATTGTGAGAACATGTGGAAGAACGTGAAAAGGGTGGGGAAATTGTTGAGTTAACGTTTTCAAATTATAAGCCCGTTTTCAAACTAACTGTTCGAGTACTTACTAAATTATTCGTATGTGATATATAATTATTACCTAGAAAATTGTTGGGATGGAGTGATTGATATTGACGCTAAAGCAATTATATTGGCGCGTACAAAGTGATTGACGATTTTAATATTCGTATTTCGCGATTGTATTTCGCGATTATTTGCTTATGGAGGGATTATAAAGGGAATATTCCGTAACGTTTTGTTATATGAATATTAATGTAAAATTTGCGAATTTGGTGTAACGCCGTAAACATTGTGTTATCGTTAAACGAAAACAAATGTTTGCATTTTGAATTATGGATCGAGCGAATTTTTAAAGTTTGATGCACGAATAAAGGGACTCGATCATATTTTTCTTTTCTTTATCACGCGGAATATTATAATGCCGCTTAATTAATTTATCTTCGGAATTAAATGTCGCATCGTGCTTGCAAGGATTTCACACTTAAAAAATCCTTTGTTCAATCAGTGACATTTGTTGAATTGTTTTGAATTAGTGTCTCATGGGTGATCAAATGCCCGTAAAATTTGCAATCGACAAATGAAAGCGATTTTTAGTCCGACGTTTCTTCGCAATGTATATTCCCTTTTCAATTCGAACGGCTGCATCTTTTTAATGAAAACGTTTGATGAATCACTGCATTAAACATTCGTTGAAGTTTTACTTTTTCTTTCTCGAATGGCAAGCAACTTTTCGTACAACGTATTAAATAATGTTATTCGATACCAGTCGTAATATTATATGAAAAAAATTAAATTTCCAATAAATTCTTTTGATATTAAAAAAAAAAAATAATAATAATAATAATAAATGAATAAAAAAATCACGAATCAAATCAAAGTCAATGCACGAAGAGAAATGTTATGTTACTTCAACATAAATTATGTCAAAATTGATCAAATCAATGTTGGATTTACATGAATTGAGATAACTTTGATATAAATTACGTTAGATTTACATACCATTTTTCTCCGCGTATAAATGAACATCCGCAAATTATGTCGATGCATCAAAAAAAATCGATTCTTAATCGCCGTGATATTCGTTTGTTCTTCGAGAGTACTATTTTTCTGCCACCGCTCTTATAGTGTAAGTCAATTAAAACAGTTTTTTATGGAGTAGATAGTGCGTCTCTGTAATTTGAAAAGGTTTATAAATCGTTGGAATAATTGAATTAATTGCCAGTCAGAGTTCCAGTAATGTATGACTATTTTGTCGAATGTCCCTATACGTTACAGCATGACAGAACTTCATTGATTTCGTTCATTAAGCCGAAACTATTCATTCCAATTCATTTTTTCTATCACAATGGCGTAATATTAAAAGTGGGTGCGAGTGCGAATTTAATTCTCCCGCGAAGTGATTGCACATAGAAGTTCGTCATGTAGCATTAGAAGTCATAACGTCTGAGTAATCGTAGTAATGGATAATCGATCGAAGTCTCGGGAAATTTAACAACTTGCCGGCGAATTTAAAATGCATGTACCTTTTTTGCCGGCATCGGTGCTTACTGTTGGAAATGGTTGCATTTAAAGTCATAAACACGGCTGTAATATAATCCATTTTAGCTGTGCGGTGTGTAACTGTTTAATTGACTGTATAATAAAAGCTGTATGTATCTCAGCACAATACTTTTTAAACGTCGACGTTTCGTGGCCCAAATCTCGCCGTTTTTATTTTTGTATTATACATTAAATATGCTTGAATATATAAATACCATATATACATACATATGTATACATATATATTTGTATGAAATCGTTTTTGACGTACTTCCTTCAACTATCCGATAGAAGACATTAAATTTCAATTCACAAAAGTGTCGAGCGCGATCTTTTTCGAGGGTGCATGTGAATGCATGCGTGTTGTTGTGTAAATATATCTCCCCAATGTGCGAGTTAAGATTCATATGATGTTGTAGCTTAAGCGTATAAAATGTCGTTAGATAAAAAAATATCAATTAAAACGATCAACGTATGTAAAATATTTCATCGATATTACGGTGGTGTGCTGTAATTTATAATAGTATGAATATAATAAAATTCATTGAATGTTTCATCGTTTCACGTCGCGACACCGTGAATTCATTTCGAGAACTGAGTCGGCCCGTTTTCCGGATTAATCGAAATGAGCGGCGGAGAAATTGCGTAAATACGTTTGGCAGTAGTTTCGAGTTTGCATGCGAAATCCGCGTAAACTTTAAAACTTTTATCCCATTTTATCACGGCGCTGTGATTTTGTTAGAAAACGACATACGTCATAATTTCGTTTGATAAAGCTCAGCCGAGACGTTGGATTATATTATATAGAAATACGTGTGTTAAAACATTTGACTAAATTGTGGAAAAGTGTTACCTCTGGTTTAAAATAACTTTTTTTTCTTCATTATCATGTTTATGTTTGTATATTTTTACTCATTTGTTGGAACTTTAATTTTGAAGAACAAATGTGACGGTAAATTATTATTTTATTGATATCAATATAATTTGCAATATAAAAACGATTCAATTTTTTTTTTTTCATTTGATTCATATTCACTGATAAGCAAATTTGAAAGGCAAATGACTTAAATTAATCATTGCGTAACGTTATTCGAAAATTAGTGCGGCGATTAATCTGATATTAGGTTCGGACGCTTTTTTTTCTTAGCCGTTTTTACCTCGACTAAATTACAAGCTATTAATTATGATGCAACGCAGAACTTTTCTCAACGCTATAATTAATGAAAGTTACACGTCAGCGTTACATAAAATCATATTAAATTAATAAAGTTTACAACGCTTTGTAAAAAAAACCGACGCCACGTAGAAGACAAAACTAACTGAAACTAATGAAACGTAAAACTTGCACTAATGTTTGTCATTAATGTTCATTAGCCCTCCTGCGTCTTTTAATTGTATCCTTTATTGTAAAACTGTGGCGAATGAGCTATAAATTTAAATTTAATATTATATGAATATAATCTAACAAATAAATGCCGGTCCTATTAATTAATGTTAGATTTTTTAAAATTTGTATGTCTAAATTTTGTAGCATTTTTTTTATTTTTATTTTTTTTTTTTTTAACAATTCGTTTCTTTTATCGATCGATATGCTATGATACGGACTGTTGATGATTTTATTATAAAATAAATTATAACTTTTTCGTTGAAATTTACTCGTTACTTATATTTGCTTTCACTTGTTCATATCGCGGTCGGTAAAGTCACATGTCCAATTCTTTCGAAACATACCATCAGTGGAGTAATAAAATATCGATCAATAAAATAGTTTTCTGTCAATGTTTCGCGGACGTTTATTTAATGATTTCAATCAATGTTTAAGCTCATCTGCTTATCTCGATTATTTATTTTTTATTTAACTTTGTTTACTTAAGAAAAGATGTATATTTCAGCACCACTGTATGACGGGTTGTCACCCACAAGGAACGCAACATTACAGATGTCCTTTCATATATCTTGATCAGGGGACCGTGAAAGAGGAAATTGTCAATGCTGCGAGAGTTAACAATCGATTCAAGTGGTTTTGACAGCATAATCTATTGCGCCAGTTACTCCTTTGATAATGCTATTTTTGTTTATGCTTGTTGATTCAGATGTTATTATGTTATCCTGTGATCCATGAAATTATCAGCATCAAAATTTAAGGTAAGTCCGTATTGTGCATACACTTCAAAATAATTTAAAAATTTGCTAAAAAGTATTGAAATTTTATTCGAAAAACGATGATAATTTTTAAGAAGTAATATTATTCCTGGTGGTGTATCATTAATTTAGTGGAAACTATTAGTAAATACATTATTCAGTCAATGGAACATACCTAATTAACGTCAATTAATAACCAATTATAGTAATTGTATGTTTGCAAATTAAAATAAATTTCTAAATTTTTGTATTTAATTCTACTAAAAGTAATATTTCGACTTCCTAATTTTGAATTGTAGTTTAATAAATTTTTAATATTTTTTACAATTATCTCTACAAAAGGAAATGAACATGTAAATTATGAAATATATTTAATGAAAATGATATTGATATATACTAAATTTCCTAAAAGTCTAAGAGAAATAAAAGAAAAGTATTAGCCAAGTACGTTTATTTATTCAAATGTATGATACAGTTTTATAAATAAATACAAAAGGAAGACTTCGTCGCAAGATCGAGACAGGGCTTAAGACTAGCAGATTCGTATCCGAGGACTTTTATTATCATTTTTACAACGTGTACGAACGTTAGTTAAACGTTAGATAATACCGTTAATTACAAAAATAATCTAAAAGTCTTGCCCCCTCGAGTCGACGATGATCTTTCAATACTCTTCAGGGTTCCTATAGTACTTACAAATAACAGTACATGGATGAAGTGGATATTCTACTGAAAGTATTTAATAATCTAAAAAAAAAAAAAAAAAAAAAAAAAAATTGAAGATGAATTTGGAAGTAAAATTCAATGTAGAAGAGCTGTAATTTCATTAAAAATTGTCATAGTGAAAAATAATATGAATTTTGTTAAAACTGTTTACTCATCTACTTAACTTATCTAACTCGCATCAGCTGGAAATTAGATATAAATTTTACAAGTTCTTAAAAAATACAGCATGACTTCTTTTATAATTACAATGCATAATTTCAAATTCATATTTTTTTATCACTATGCTTATAAAATAAGCAAATGTTCGTGCAATACTACAAAGAGTTGATTTCAATGCATCAAAGCAAAATGGCATATTTCTAAATATAATATAAAAAAATACATATAATATTTAGAGATAGTCTATTATGTTTTAACGAATTGAACAGTTTTTTCACGAAAGACGAAATAGTCGAACACAATCACTTCATTGTTTAGTCCCTTGTTATATCTGAACGTAGTATGAATTAATTTCTTCGTAAAAAAGTAGTCAAGCCGTGTAACCTGTTGTATGCAAACGTTTACTTTACGGGTGTTTCACCTCCACGATTTTATTTTCATTCAAAACTTTTTGCATTTGTTACGAAACACGCAATTAGTTCGAAGAAAGTGTACGACTGCACTGAATCGTTTATATTTAGAAATATAATATTATGTAGAGAAGCTATTGAAGTATTATAATACCTTGAAGTACATTACAGTTATTAATACTATTGCTGTAGGAAAACAAAAAACAAAAAAAGAAAGGTAGAACAAGAAAGGTAGGTCGACACTTGAGTCGAAAAAATGTTTTCATTCAGTTGTGAAATAAAAAACGTTCCAATTGATATTGCAATGAAGAAAAGTATATCGTAGTTAAAAATTTCTATATTGCAAATGCAACCAAGAAACTTTTTCGACTGAAATGTCGAGGTATAGAAGAAAGAGAATGAGATGTATAAAGAGAGTTACAAAACAGGATGTAAAAAATTCTACAAACGATATCTACAAAGGTGTAACACAAATTTCGTAACCATTGATATAAGGAGATGAAATGTTTCATAAACGATGCAATCACGTCGAACGGTTGGTTAAATAACAACATCAATAAAGGCAATGAAGGGTATTAATTTACAAATAGGCGTCGATTCGAGCCAAGACAGGAAGCGAGTGTCCTGGCTGGCATCGAACGTTGCGCGCACGACTTAAGCGGTACAAAAATATCGTCGATCCGATATAGTGATTATTAAAACGACATGCTTGCAGTCCGTAACGGAAGGCACGATAAAAAATGGCACCATCAACTGTTCCGACCTCGATCGCGAATATGTCTAACTCTTGTGGAATCGGTGGTTTAGATTTAAATGATGACTCGCCACCTCCTCGACTCGATCCCTCTTCCTTGGACACCTTCCGTCCATTTTTATGTATGTACCGAACTCGCAGGTTGGCGTTGTACATTCGTCTTTTTGAATGCAACTGAAACAGGGAAACATTTCGAAACTGATTTTTCATTTGGTCGATTTGTTGATCAACAAATTTGCAAATATCCGCTGAACCTTTAATTTCTTGTTCTTTAGAAACAAATAAAAGAAGAAAATTTGACAACTTCAATACTTTATTCCGACATCATCCCTCAATTTATTATTTGTCTTCAAAATACATATACTCCCTCTTTAGTTTTAGTCAAAAGGACTTACCCCAATAGAACATTACGTATATTATACGCATATTAGTTGGGCGTTTAGCTCATATTTATCCCTTATACGTATAATATACGTATATATATGTATATTATACGTATAATAAATATGGTGTTCTATTAGGGTAATGAACCCACAATGATCCTTAACATTTTATTTGTCAACGTTTATCATTTCGATTTCTCTCTGCATTTTTCAAAAGTACAATCATACTTTTTATAAAACTCAGAACTTGTTAAAAAGCGCTTTAAATTTATCATTTCTGTCTCCAACTTTTAACCATCAAAACACTTTTTAGCCGAAGTATCTCCGAAGTGAGTTTCCGTAAGATAAATTCGAAAATAAGGTTTTGCATAAGCCACGTCGAAAACAAGTAAGGGCAAAGCGCTCGCAAACAAGTAATCCCTTAAATCTGTTTACTTACATGCGATCGGTAAGTGAAAAGTAAACTTTCCCGCGCCTCGCGCGAATGCAGTTCTCATCATTTTCGTAGCAGTTGCATTGACACTCGCCTTTTGATGTGACCCTGGGCGTAAATTCTGAAGGACACCGGCATCTGTCAACAATACGAATGATCGCGCGATTAAACGAATCGAATCGAAACGGTATAATACATTTGTGATAACGGGAAAGCGCCATGATGACGCATGTCTTCTCTGAAAGTGTTGGCATCCGGGTCACAGATGAAATTAATGAAGCGCATCCAATGATTCACATCGGGATATCAGAATTTTTTTTTTTTTTTTTTTTTTTTTTTTTTTTCAAGCTATCGTTAATCTAGAATTGGCAATTCCAAGTTGATGGATCGTAAATCGCAGGCGTGGAGTGCGGGATTAAAATTCTTCATGTAATTTATGCGATCTTGATTATTTCACGATATTTAGAGAACATTGTTATTAATACTGTGGATGCTAATACGTTGGATAACATTTTTCATTCGCGAATAACTGTAGTTTGGTGGTAACTGTAGTAGTTTATGTTCAATAAAGTTAATTTTATTGATATTAATTTATCAGAATCAAGACTTTTGTTTAGATGAAGATGTTGATTGCGTGAAAACTGTATTTTTGATTGACTCAATGAATTTGTCTTTACTTAAAAAAATCACCGAATTATCATTTTTATATCATCCTAATTTACTTTGTAGTTTTCTTATAAAGCATCACTGACAAGTTTTAAAAATTGTGTTTGTAGTTGAAAACTAATGTTACTACAATTTACTTTCTTAGCGCTTCTTTAATTCTTTTTTATCGATTGATATCAAATTAAAATACTCACGGTTTCTTTTGGAATTGCCTTCTGCTGGTCAACGAAGAGGGACCCGTCGAATGGTGTCGGAAAATTCTCTTGTCCGAGGTCTTATCTTCCAAACCATCGATCTCCCTCTTTTCGCGGCACTCGCATTGCGTGTGGTTGTAAAACGACAGCTTCTCGACGACGCTGCTACCACGCACCATGTTTGTCGCCTAAAACATAAAGATAACGATTTTACATACCGCGTTGCATAATCGAGCCCACGTACGCCGAAATGTCACGATCGTCGATTGCACAACAATGCAAATTACCAAACGCCATCGAATTCACAGGAAACGTGATTCGACAAATCACAACTGCTTTCTTTCACTTTAAACAAAGCGATCGCGCTCTTCGTGCGTACACTTTTTCGCCGGCAAATTGCATACGAAAATTTTTGAAAGCCGCAACCAGCAATAAGCCTGTCAGGAGCTATCGATAAAGATATCAACGATTATTCGGTAGATTTTTCTCCACGTGATTGACAACATTTCCCTCGATGGCCGCTGATAATGGCGAATTATCCTCCGGGTATCACGCGTCGCGTGACGGTTCTTCGGCGCAAATAGGACGCGTCACCGGCAACGTTCAGGACTTTGTATCGGTAAGGATCGTTCGCCGTTCGAAAAGAGTTGCCCCATTCATTGTATCGGACTTTTTGTATTGAATTTATATAATTCAATTACGTTGGCTCGCGTTAACGCCGCTTCGTTCTGGAATTAGAAAATTAGAGGCTGGATGTGGGGTGGGAAGAAAAGTAGGTGGCAATCTCGAACGAACCGATCGATCAGTGGCCGCAGGCGATGGTTATCCTATCGCGGCGTTCATCGTTCATGCCAAACTTGACGGGACGGCGATCAAATCGGCGAGACGATTTCATTGCGAGAATTGAGTCGTCGACCGATCAGCTAATTACATTCTAATCGGCGGTCTATTATTATAATTTTCCGCGCGGTTACTTTCTTTCAACTTGCCGGGCTAATGATAGTGATTGCGGGGAATTTTATTTATGATTCCGGCGATTAGGCTGTCGTCGGGATGACGGAAATTGTCGGCGGGACAAAAATGGTTTCGTAATTAATTTTTATCGTTTTTCTTTGGGGGGGAACGATTTCTCGAGAGGAGGGATGCCTCGTGAAGAGAGCGAGCGTGGCGGAGTGCTCGGTGGAATTATGCAAATCGCCGATTTCGATTATTTCCTTTTCGGAATTACTATCATTTCGTTTGCAACTGCGGCAATTTGGCCGAGTAAACACTGTTATTCCGCTGACAATGTGGTAAAAATCAACGAGCGAATGCCATGCCACCCAGGTTTACGCTCCGCCTGTGTTGGTTTTCTTTCTTGTCTTATTGAAAATTAGATAACGATGGCTTTTCGGCCTTTGTGATTAGCGGCCGTTTTTTGTTTCGCCAACGAAAAGATCATCGTAAGCGGTTTAATAGTGGAGTATTTGTTTTAAATTGAACGTAATGATATGACTCCAGGTTTGAGAGGTAATTTACTTTTTCGGTTCTTCAATAAGTAATTTTTCAGTGTTGTTTATATAATAACACATCATTCAATAAAACTAAACATCGATATAATATTTCGGTTTACGTTTCTTTTTCTTACTAACAAACATGCAATTGAAAAGATGGCAAATAATTTAGTATATAACATTCTTCTCGACAAAGATAAACTTTTGAGAAATTTACGAGGCACTTTTTTAAATCTCCGATTACACAATTGCTTAAATACGGAAACATATCGCGAATTTCTCATGATAATGAATACAACTTTTTTTTTCTTTCCAATCCTGAATTCCTTCGCAACATATTTCACGGCGAACGATCAGAGCCCGGCAAATAACTCGCACGAAGAAAAACTTGGGCAATGGCGGCGACTCGGAGCGGCGAGCAATCTAATTGATACCGTGGCGTGTCGTCCGATAATTTATTTGAAAATAAACCAGTTTTTCAGCGGCGCCATTCTGGTTTCGCGCCCGCGGCCCGCGCGCCTTGGTCCCCCGGCGAAATTATAAATGTAAATAGCTCTCGGGCGGCAAACAACAGCCGGTCAAAAACGGCGACAACACGGAGAAAAAATGAAGGCTGGGTTTACGCGCGCCACCGCTAAAACAATGTTATTTAATTGCGGCAAATGAATAGTCAACGAGACGCGGCGGGAGGCATCGCGCCGGAGTCTCATCAACATACGCCGCGTCTCGCTTCGGGCTGCCACTCGTGAATGAACGCACGACACACCCACGCGGATATTGCACGCGAGTTAGTATGCCGGCCACTTAACATAATATAATATCCGCGCATCAATTGCACGTAGCACGTACGCCCTCGCAGCCGCGCGGCTATTCCGATTCGGGCGTGTAATTTCAAGGGCCGACGACTGACCGGTGCGTTTGGACGTAACCAGGCCGGGCTCACTTCCTGAAGTGACGGCAGCACACGCTTTCGGCTGGACGCAGTCAGTTCCAGCCCACTTAAACAAGGGCTTGATGAGAATTATTAAAATCTTATTCAAAACGAACTCTTCCCTAAGTTCTTACAGAAGAGTACGTTTTATCATTATGTGAGAGACATGTTCACTCTAGAAACAAGTGTCTCATTGTGAAGCATTTTTGGTCATTGAGACATTAAAAGTACCTCAATAGTGACAGACTGAAACACTTTTCATGTCTCAAATACGAAATTTGTCTCAAAATGAGACACTTGTGTTTGTAGTGTTATGTAATTTTGATATAATTTGTATTTGAGTTACCCAAATTTCATGAAATGCACAAATCGGACTCAACTATTCTGGTTTTACTTAGAATCAAGTAAAAAATCAACGCCCCAGACGAAGACTAAGCCTTCTCAAATTTTTGGTTAAGGCTATGCCATCTTGCCCTTATAACCATTTGCAGCTGGCGGCGTAATTGCTGGTGTCGGGCTCCGGGGG
>JABFOV010003871.1:0-15149 GCA_022817685.1 Aradophagus sp. ZL-2020
GAATATGGCATGCGTTTGGCATAGATTTGGCTCACGTACAATTGCCAGATTTTTGCCAGATCTATGCCAGACAGTTGGCAACCATTTCTTCAACGTGGGTTATTCAACGTAAAAGAAACTAAAATACGATTAAAAATCAGAAAGGGCACTACGATTTTTTGCACTTTGTAACCCGTCTTAGCAAAAACAATATACTTTTACACGACATGCGAATGACGTTAACGTTTAACACAGATATTTTTCTTCGTCTGATGTTTCAATCAGAATACGTACGAGTGGTATTCAATTAAGCTCATTAGTATATCGTGACATGTGACATCGATGAATACTAATGAACTGCATAAATCGGTACGAGGGAGATAAATAGATGGAGATGGAGAAAGCAGTAGCAAAGGCAAGTCTTGCATACTAATCAAGACTGATTCCCTCGCGAATACCGAATCCTACAGGAATCGTGTAACCAGGTTGCTTAATCCGTAACATGCGTATTACTAAATCGCGAAAATATTCGGCAGTTCTATTTGCAATAAAGCGCAATCACTTAGCCTGATAAACCGATTAGAGTGCTTCTGAGCATTCAATTTCGCAGCTTCAGAATCCTCATTCTGTAGAATTCTTTGATATTCTTCTGCAAGGGTAATTTAAAGCATTGATCATTTGATTAATCTTAAGGAGATGTCACATGCACACCCATTAACTTATTTTAAAATTCAGCGCTCTCTAATTTATTTCAACGTGTTCTTTTTTAATGAATTATAATTATGCAACACCGAAGTTATCGTGTAATTATGTACACAAAATATGTAGGTAAATGAAAGTTCAAGTCTTTTGTCATCTAATTTTGTTTCGTAAAATATAATCATTAAATTCTTGTTTTTCGGTATTGCTTATTGAAATAAATAAATAAACAAAAATTATAAAATGTAGTCAAAATTTGTTAAAGCATTTTTCATGATTTTGAAAAATTACATGTATTTGTTTAAAATATTCACTTCTTTAAGGATAGTTATAGTTATATGTGTAATACTTAAGATAAACCTGTTCACATGTGAATAATGTGATAAAATTAATCAAATAATTAAAATTATTCTCCGCTAACACCGTTGTTTTAAAATAATCGTAGTAATAAAAGGGTTAACGTTTTTTCAATTTTTCGGGCTAAATACTGTTTTGAGAATACGTTCCCATGTCGACAGAAACGCTGAACAAAAATCAAAATTTATTAATGATTAATGATACTCAAAGTAATTGATTGTATTTTTTTTAAATTTAATCCGTGTTGTCCATTATTTAGTCATTTTATTTTATTGATTTGTATTTGTATTTTAAGAACAACTGATTTTAGTCGGTATCGGACGAGTTTCTGTTGAAATTTTTTGTTAGCTTTAGATTGTGTCATTATATTTTCTTAGAAAGAAACTCCATAATTCTGTTGTTGCAAAGTTTGAACATCCCTTTGTCACAGTGCGAGAAAATAGGATTTAGTAATAACTCAATTGAACACGGAGATTGCAACATACATAATCCAAATTTTGAGCCAAAATATGGCGCAGCCTCTGAATCCAAAGTTGCTACGAGAAGTGCATATATTTAGGGTGCCTGTTCCAGCCAGCTACTACCGATTGTCTAAATTTTCGTTTAAATGATCCAAGTCGAAGTCACTTCGTAGTGTTCCGCTTCAACGCGTATAGCGTTACGAGAAACGGTCTTACGAGCCAATGGGTTCCCAAGGGAAACCACAATTAATCACAATCTACCTTAGTTATGACTTATTCGCCGTAGCTGCACGCGGCACAAATTACTTAACTTGGTCAGCTTTCCGGAAGTTGTTACTACGAGGACGATGCTGGCTAGGAACTTTGGCTCGCTTGTCTTTGCTCCCACAGTAGATTCTCATTAGCCAGACTACTCTTCAAACTACCCCTATCCCTATGTCTTTCCCAAGTCCAATACAATTGAACTATTTGCGTTGACCTCCTACATACTCGGCGCGATTTATATTCAGTTCCTGCACTGAAGCAACAAAAAATTGCATGTGCAAAATCCACTGCGGAGCCGATGAATCTTGATTGTACTCCGGTCTTAAGTGAAATGTTGTGTTACCCGATAAAAATTGGGTTAAGATTTAATTTTAGCCGAGCTTTTTCTTCTATTATTTTTTCATTTCTTCGGATTTTAGATTCTATTTCATTGATACAATTGCGTATTAATATTCATGAAGGATTATAATAACGGTGAATTGAATAAAAAGTGCTGACCAGCCAATAAGGTTTAAGCGAAAGTCGTTAATTTATTGGCAAATAACCGACAGGAATTGTTCGATAATACATTAATATTCATCCTTATTGCAATTCGTAGCGAATCGTTCGAGTATTATTTGCTTTTAATGGCAATAACTTGCAAAGATAAAAATGACGAGAATTCAAGTTTAAAAGTGGAGATAAATTAAAATTCACAGAAAACATTGTCATAATAATTGAGCAGTTTAAAAGTTTCGTAACACGAAAATTTAGTATTGAATTCACTGTTTTGCAAAAAATCAGGTCAGGACAAAAATTTTCTCTGATGAAAATGACGGTTGACATGTTGCAAGGAAATCGATCAGTCTGGCTCTTGTGTGCGACTTAGAGGTCACACGAGTGCGCCCCATAAGAACATTATTAATGCAAACTAATCCTGCTGCAGCACAGACCGAAATGCCTCCATAAAATGTAATTTTCGGAGAGCTTTGGTACTAAATTTTGAATAAGAGCCATTCCCACAAAACGTCCATTGCTATAGACGATTTCCTCGGAACGTGTTTTTAGAAATTAACTATTTCGGTAGCAACTTTATAACACTGATCTAGTAAATTCGATTGATTGAAACAATTGGCGCTTTATTTAATTTTATTTCTTTAGTATTAAAAATTTGTTAATTTGTGCGATAGAATTTTACACGTAAACTTTGTTCGTTTATGTCAAAGAGTTCAAATAATTTGAATACTTTGAAAGATCATACAAAAAATTATGTGACTGAATTACGTATGCGTTAGAGACGTATAAAGTATTTTTGGTATATGCAAGAACTGTTCTATATTATATTTAAATTTATGATAAAACTTAAATTTTTTTACTGAAAACGTAATATAATATAATTGTATTAAATATTTAATAATATAACTATCCTTTTATTAGCTTGATTTAATTATTTCCTTTATTGAAGTGTTCGAATAATTCATGAACCTAGAATGTTTAATAATATAGTGACAAATAATTAAAGACATCTAGTGAATACAAAAAAGTAAAAATTCAGATTTTATATTTATATTATGAACACCAAGTATTTACAATTGCTTTAAATTAAATTCCAAATATGTCGATAAAATTGTTTTATTTTAAAAACTTCAAATTACTGAACTATGTGTAATAGATTTTAACTGATGTTTTTTTACGACACTTATGTTATTATATTTTAAATTACCTTAGTAAAATTTTAAGCACAACCTTATAATGATACGCATTCTCGCAATTCATCTAAACTTTGATAAAAATATAATAAAAATAAAAACATATTTTACCATAAAAATTTAAGAAACTGAACTCATGCTTTTAATATCGCAAAACTTATAAAAATTTATGGCAAACACATTTTAAAACATACACAGATTTCATGCAACTGACGGTAATATTTTCTTTTCATAAATGATTACATGTATTATTTAAAGATACTAATACGTCCTATTTGCATAATTAGAAGTAAATTTGATTTCCTCTCTTGTGCGTGCATTTTGAAATGCAAATGTGCTCTAATTTTTTCATAGCGCACATATCAAAGTTGATACAATTAATTTAATAATCGTTAATAAAGTTTATAATTTTAAAGAGGCAAAATGAGCTTGCGAGTGAGACTTATCAATGAAATGTAAATCAATCACTACTTTGTTTGCCGTAAAGTGAAATGGAATCATATATTAATTTCAATCGGGATAACCTTTACGATTGGTTTTCCAGATCGTACTGGAATTTACTTGATTGACAAGTTTAGATATAAAAGAAGATATAAATCTAAATCCCTCCATCGTTCACCGGCAGAACTCGTTTTACGAAGACTCATAATCGATTGGGACAGACAAAGATGAAACGTAGGTACGCGTCATTTTTTAAAGTATGACCAGGAGCTAAGAAAGATGGCAAAACGAGCGAGGTTCGAGACCAGCAATTCCTTTTTACCCAGTCTTTTATCCAATTCTATTACATTTTTCTATTATATTCGTCGCATCATAACAACTGCTTGCTGACGCGATAATAACTTCTGCTTTCAATATTTTTTCTCTGCTGGGCCTTTTTTTTCTCGCCAGCATACTGTCGACGTCAATTAAAGCGCTGTTCATCTGTCGGAGTACGAACTCGAAATTTCTTACTCATCTTGCCTTCCATTCTAAATAATCAAGCTAATTCAAGTGTCTGATTCTTAATGAGTCGAGTTGCTTCAGAAAATCCAGAATGTTAATACAATTACATGGCACAACGAAGGCTCCCAGGTACACGGTGCACAAAATGTGCTAACAAGGCGTGTATTAAATAATAGTCATAAAGATCGAACGTAAGATGAATGCTGCAAAATTTAGGAACTGTTCGTTTCCATGTGACGTTAATAAGATTGAAGTCACACGAAAAAATGTTATTCTATCCTCGTGCGTAATTCGTGTTTTATAAAACATTTTTTACAATAGTTTGGATTGATGAAAGTAACCTTTTTCCAAGCAGATCCCATTTTCACGATATCTATAATAAAGTTTATCTTTTAAAATTGTATCTTCTTTTACATTATATTTGAAAATGTTATTAGTATGTTATTCGTCAGTTCGTTTCATGAAACGATTTTCCTACTAAAATAAACAATCAAATTTCTCTATGTAATTTTTTACATGAACAAACCATCAAAACTCAATTTCCTTTTCGCAATCAAACGTTTTCCGATGTTTTTTAATTTATATTCGTGCACTGAGGGCAATAAAATTATTTTGATACTTCTGGTAAAACGACATCTTCGTTTATGTGAAAAGTCGTTGAAATAACGCATTCAAAATAGACAGTTGACTGCTGAAACAAAAATAACAATAAGAAATATCATATGGCTTAATAACAAAACTTAATTGATTTAAAAACAAATATTCTTTACCGAATCAATAAAATTTCGTTTTAAGTTCAAGATGACGTAGCTATTGTTTTAACATTTAGTGTTTCTATTTTATATGCGTTGTCATTTTAATGACGTTTTTCATCCCCGTGATTGAAATATTGATATATATATATATACGAAGAAAGAAAGAAAAAAAAAAAAGAAATATAACAGACAGAAAATGTAACCAATTAATGATTTAAATTTGAAAGACATTTAGTGCTTTTAGATATTAAATATCTATGACTTTTTGCAGAAGAATACGACATTAAAAAAACATTTGTAAAGAGTATTGTATACATTTGGATACAATTTCAAATTGTAAATGAGGGTTACTGTTGAATTATAGAAGACGCTGTATGTAGTTATACGTATACTGCACATTGTATCGATCGTTCTGTCACGAGATATATTGACGAGATATATGATTGACACAAGACTGAAATGACATCTATGTCAACAGTAATTAAAAGTATTTTGAGGTAAAGTGCACACAAAAATGGCAGTTTAAAAATAATTTTAAAAAATGGTTAGTTATAAACGCCAAGTCATTTGACATGAAAAATTGATCTTATTCGTAATAGTTTTTTCATTTTAAGAAATTTTATTTAATTGTAATTAAGAATGCGCATTTTTTACATTTATTTTATATCTGGTAAATAAATACATCAACAATTTCTACCTGACATTCAACAATCACCTGAACTTACAGTTACACAGTTACATAGTTACAGTTACATAGTTCAATTTATAATAAAACGGAACAATGCACGTTTTTATATTGATATATTTTAAGACGTCGTTAACATTTATTAACGGACGAAAAGTTTTTTCGCCGCCAAGAGTTTGAATCATAATATGAACTCATTATTAATTTTTGGGCGGAGCTTGATGCGTTATTCAACACGCTTTAAAGGCGAAAAACCGATATTGAATTTTCATTTTCTCCGACCGGAAGTTTCGCGGTATGACTGCGTTTCATTCGGCAACGATTGCAAGGAAAAGTGCGGGAAAAGCGACGCAAACTCGATGAATGAGGAAGTAGAAAAGGTATTCGGTGAGCCTGAAGGCAATACCTTTCTCTTGCGGAGGCTGTCGAACGTCAAGTGAAAGAAGCGGAGGGTGGTTAGGGTGCGACCTCCGGAGGTTACCGTAAACCTTGGATACAATCCCTCTTTAACTTCCATGCGTTCGCACCGGCGGCTGCAGCGAAAGAAGGAGACTAAAAACAAAAAAAAACAACAAAAAAGAAAACTCTGTTTCCTCACAGACGCGCACACGCGCATCCGCCAAGCCGCAGGAAAAATCAAAGCGTCACGCTCCGCACATTGGCGACTGATGATGGGTGCTATGCATTTTACGTAAATTTGTAAATCCGATTTTCCTTTGTTTTTAAAGCTTTTTAAAGTGCCGAGACTTTAGCGAATTTCGCCGGCGAAAAATGCTTACCGTTGACAGAGAAAAATGAACAATGAATATTTTTCGTAGAGTTCGACGGATAAATGAAGTCAACGGTTGGATTACTTGGTTTATTTGTTAAATATTAACTTCTTCGATTACTTTTTAGTCAACAAGTATCAACAATTTATATACTGACATATATGATATAACTTTCCAAAATTCGTTATAGAAGATCTTTCGAAATTTCACATGTTTCAAACGATTTTCGTATATAATACAATGAATATACAAATACATCTTTTTTTTCGACAATATATATTATTTTAAATTTCAACAACCCTCCGTTTCTCACAAATTGCTGCACTTTCCGAAAAAAAAGTTTGCTATCGTCCATGAACGTCGATTCTTCGCCTTCGTCGCCTCATCCTTATTTTTTGAGTGCGTGGTATATTAGCACGCTAAAAATTACTTATGCGCGGATTGAACAACAAAAGAAAATAAGAATATAAAACGAACAGTTCGGCAATTGATGCGGAAATGACGAGATCGATGTTAGTGTTTGCAATATCGGTCACCGAGTTCTCAGCAAAATCAGCGAGTTTCATTTCCGCGTTTCTGAGACGCCGCGTTTACAAAATCGAATTATTTCCGGCGTCAACGTGAATGAACTCGAGGAAGAACGGGAACTCTCCGTCGGGATGAAAAGGAGAATGGGGTTGCGGGCGAAACGCCTCTAATTCTTGATTACGAAATTTATGCCCTCGAGACAGAAATAAATAACGCTCTTCTTTGAAATATAATTTAGATAGCGCGGCGCAAGCTATTCGTGAGCAAAAGAAGGGAAAAAGGAGCGGGAGGCTCGTTGGAACGTAGATTGGAAAGATGCAGCGTAGTGTGGAAATATAGTATTTATTCCGCTGTGCAATGTTTGCGCAAAACTCATTTCTGAAGGAGCCTGCCTGTATGGAGTCCGATGAAAAGAGAACTTAAGAAGAGCTAGTTTAACAAGTAGGGAGGAGCCAAATAGTCTGCTCTACTTTTCACTATTCATTATTTCTTGGTCCAAAATTCCGTCGTTTTCATCCACCCTCCCACTACTTTCGGGATATTTGTTTATCCTTTGCAAAGACTTTTCTCAACCAGATTAATCTTAATTTTTTTATGTGTCAAAATGTAGAAGCAATCAAATATTTGAAGTTAATGTTACCATAATGATCATAAACAAGAACAAATCAAGTATATAGAAACAAATTCAGAAATATATATATATATATATATATATATATGTAGAAATAAAAAAAATTATTTTTATGTATATTCTCTAGGATATACAGACATACTTTTAGAGAATACATGTGTGTATATTCTAAGTTCGCTATAGCAATTGAGACTTTTCAACCTAACTGACCAATTTGTACGGGATTATCTCACTCCTATCGCGCATCGTGCCATCGAGATATCACTAATTAATTTTCGTCCATACTGTATAAGCTCGTCCGTTCTGCTAATTATCATCACAATTAATGATCACCAGAAAAATAATACGATAAGCACACACAAATCACGAGCTACTTGTCTACTTACCAGCACCTCGCACGAATATTCATTAATACTGTTCATTTGACTCACCTGAAACAAAGAGAAAATTGTGTCAAAATAAGAACAATGTCCAGCAAATAGTAAAAATGAAATACGCCTCATTTATGCGGACCCTTTCATTATTTCCAACGAAATCTAAATAATATGTATATTCGCCTAAAATGAATGGCAATGTTTTGAACAATCCATTATGATTCTTGTTCTTAATATTTTATTATTGATTTCAATTATCATCTTTTCCTGGTGCTATTTTACTTGAAGTTTACATTTTCAAAAAAATAAAAAAACGCTGTGGTATAGGAAAAAAAAAGATTCGATTTTCAAGGGATGCATCCCTTAAAAAGCGGCGTTAATTAAAGGGAACATAGGTAGCAAGTCATTAACAATAGCAAATCACGCTGAATTACACCGTAACATATTAACTAATTGCTTTTTGATTACAGGCCAGAAAACATTTTACGGATGAAATGTCCATCGCACAAATTTCAATCGATAAAATAGCACGATTGAAATTTAAGGTGGAAAAATTAGGGAGAGGAATGACTTGCACAAAAGTCAATCAATATGTAATTAAATACTTTCGTTGTTTAATGCGATCAAATTATAGTGTTACTCTTGACTGTTTAAATAGGAAACTATTTTTTACAACGAGAATCCTTTTTTTCAACTGAACTTTTAGATTGCAAATTATGCCAGCTTGAAACTTTGATGTATAAAATTAGATTGAAATTACTTACATTGGAAATTTGAATGGCAAAATCAGATTTCATATTTTCAACGTGCATTACGAAAACGGAAATAGGGGAAGAGATAAGCGAAATTCTATACCGTCTGTGTGAGCATAAGAAGGTCGCGGCTGATTCTAGGGTAGTTATTTTCGATCTCAGACGATCCGTCTTTTGATAATTTGTAAGCTCCTAAATACTCCCTATAATAAATCTCAAGTTTTTATCCACTTGGCTAAAAATTGTGAAAATTCTGATCGTTCCGGATTGGAGT
Organism: Aradophagus sp. ZL-2020; assembly: GCA_022817685.1. Lineage (NCBI taxonomy): Eukaryota > Metazoa > Arthropoda > Insecta > Hymenoptera > Scelionidae > Aradophagus > Aradophagus sp. ZL-2020. The sequence goes on from JABFOV010003871.1 coordinate 9,163, forward strand.
CGATTCAACCCCTCAAGAATTATATTCCCGCAATATAAACTTGTAGCTTTGCTCGTAAATTCTCCGGGCTGTTTTCCGTATAACGTTTTAGCATTGCTGAAAATTAGCATTCTTCGGGACCGGTGGGGATTGCGGCGATTTGTCCGGATACATTTTTGGAACGGTTTCCCCGTCGTTGAAAGTTGTTCATTTACAACCTTGAATTTGATAGCAACTCCACAACGTAAAACTTGAAGGAACTCCGGTGTCAATTATACTCTACACCGAGTGGTACAAAAATAAATCAATGGATGTTTTATTGAAAATCGATCGAAGTGGAGTGTCGTGGCTCTGCTTTTCTTCCGAAAGCACTTGTGATTTTGAGAGCATCTTCCTCTTGAAGCATTAAAATGGCAAACTAACTTTTCAAATATAGCGAAATACTTTTAACTTCACCTTTTTAATGACAACGTTAATGCTCATGTTAGCAAATACATTTTGAGTGGTTTATTTTGTTTCAGTGATGTGTGATTATGCATTATTGAATTGAGTAAACTTTTAAACTGCCTTTAACAAGTTCGAGGAAAAATTAATAGAAAGAAGTAAATAAGGCAATTTTCTAAAATATGCATTGATTGATTAAATGGTTTGGTTCGATCAATAAAATGTGAGGCAGTATTTGCATCGAAGGCAGATAGAGTACACTCGCTCTGTACTGATATGACTAAAAGCCACCTATTCGAATAGTTTTAGCAGCTTCTACAGTCATTAGGGGATTGGAAACTGATTAAAGAGGGAGAAACTGATCCCCGACTAGAATACGCATATGAAAGAGTCATTGGAGTCATTCACTATCGGCTTATTCATTAGATGCATTATTTGCTCCGATCACGTACGGTTGATACTCAGCTATAATTTGACCAACGAAGAGACACTGTCAGGACGCAACCTTATTATGCTGGGAAAAAAGCGCACAAAGCTTTATAAAAAGAACTCTATTTGTGCCGACATTAAATTGCTAACAAGAATATTACTTGGTTTACTGCAAGGCGAAAATTGTGGCGATTTTTTAACTTTGGTACAAAAATAATTTATCTACATTTTCATATATTTACTTTAAAAAATGAAAAGCTGTGTTTTAAATACTTTTAAGCGTTTAGAAGCTTGTTGGTTAAATTCCTCTACTGAATGACATGAAAAACATATACGGCTCAAATACACGATTAATTCTACAACATTTTGATTCAAGGCAATTTCTTTTCTTTGTCCAAGGTTTTTGTATTTTCCTATGTTGTTTGATTTAAATTTTAAAAGAAATGTTCATGCATTGTATTCCGAAACCCATTTTCGATGCTTGTTTTTACAATATTTTCGATAACAATCCACTAAAAATATTTGTAAGAGGATGCTAAAAATTCTAATTTTATTTGATCGAAAATAGTACTCGAGAAACTTTTATTCTCATATTCAATTTCATATTAATCAATTCGCATTTTACATAAAAATTCTGTCGAAAAGATAAATGATTTTATAGCTGCATTTCATTATTTTACAAATGAAACGCAAGCTTTTTGCGCGTTTTTCTACAGTAAATAAGTCGAGCGCTGTATAATCGTTGTTTCGTTTAGCAAAGCCCAAGATGAAATTGAAAGAAAATATTGTCGAAATGTCTAACGAAAATTTCCTCGGGCGACATCGCGCACCTACTCTCATGAGCTATGCCAATACAGTATCCTCAGATCCGATTGTTGGCCTAGTACGTGTATTAAAGGAAAGGATTTATTAAAACAATAGCGTGTAAGGCAATTCATTTATTTTTATTTTTTTGTATAGTTAAACGAAAATTCTTAATCTATCCTATTTAATCGTCATTTTCATAGTAAATACGTGAAACTTTGTATTGATATTAATGAACATTCAAATTTTTCTGCGTGTAAACGCAGAAATAATTCTCACCGAGCATCCATATATTTATTTATTTCAAAACGTGATGTTTACAAATAAATGGCTATCAATATACGTCTACTATTAAAGTAAATTCCGAATTGTATTGACCGTCGGCATTGTTTGTTGTTGCGTGTTAGGCGTCATGTAGAATTAAATGTATAAACCGATTGAAGATCAATCACTCGTGAATTCCGAACCTGATTTTGGAACGATGCTTGCAAACAAATTGCGAAAACAATACTGCAAATCGCAATTCATTTCGACTCACTGACGCAATACGACGGCACATTTGAAGCCGAACGGCTTCGAGATAAGATTCGAAGGGTGGAGATTTAATGCTCTCTTTCCCACTGAGACAACTTTTGGGGACATATGCAGAATTGCCAACGCTGAGTAATTGTTGCGATTCATCAAAATGATACGTTGCCAGAAGTTAAATTAAAGTCAGTTGGTTGCCCCTACTACGGAATAGGATAGCTGATCGATAACTCTAGTGTAGAAGTAGAAAATTATTTCTGTTCTGCCAATTCTTCCTTTTTTTTTTAGTCTGACTTTTTATTATACCTAAAGGTAATATTTAATCAACATTCTACTGCTTATAAAATATATTAATTAATGTCGATTTTACATATATAACTGATTTTATATCGTTGTGGTATTTCTAATTTCATTCATAAGATAGTATCTTTAAAATTAAATAAGATGAACATGATATGTAATTTATAAGTATAAATAAATAGCAAGTTTAAACTGTACTAAGACAACTGAACTGTAAAAGTTATTAACAATTAATAAAATTTAATGCTCAATGGTGAAATTGTAGCGGTTGTATTGTTACGAATTTCTCATTTTACCTAAGCGAAAGCAAATATATGAATTACTATTTAAAAATTAAAAACGTTTGAACACATATAGACATATTTGTTAATTCAAAGAAAATGCGCCCATAAAAACATCTATTGACTGGATGGCAGGATGTCTAGTAGACAGAATACATTTAACAAATCTTCAGTCAAGACGTGAATGTAATTTCGTGACTTGAAAACATAAAAATGCAAATGACCATCGCAGAATATTCAAAACAGTTACAGATTTGACTGCAGGAAACATTTTAATATAAAAACTTTAATATTCTACACTATAAAAGATGAAAAATGTTAACCTAAGAGCGATGTTTACAAACATAAACTTTTTTTTTTGGTATACACAAATGCAACCCAGTTTTCTGTTCCAGGATTAAGGCAATTTATATCGTGTTCATTAAAAAATATATGTATTTCGTTTGATCGAAATTCGAAACGAAATTAGAATATTAGAATTTCCTTTGAAAAAAGTAATGTATATATATACGCACAATTAAATTTCTTGAATATAAATGAAAAATAAAGATTACAGTGAATGCGATTTTCGATTCAAAGCAATTATTTTATACTTTATCAACATATCACTGCTACAATTATTTGTACTACTACATAGTTTCAATGCGACACAGCTTCCTCTTGACGATTTATCAAACGGATGTCCGTAAAGAGAGTATATTTATATGCATGTTTTTCTACACTTATCGTTTCATTGGAACATGTGATTAATTTGGAGCCAATGTTAATACCAAAAGACTCTATGTAAGTAGTACAATTCAAATTGATTCACAGCTTATTCGACTTACTCAATAAATTTAATATTACTCTAATATTACTCCAATTAAATAATTGATTTCGAATTTTCACAATTTATCAATCATTAGAATTCATGTATAAAAATATTTTGTATTTCATTCAGATTTAAATTAATTAATAGGCTTATGTAAGTGGAACAAAAGAATTCGATAATTGGATTATTTACGTAAAACTTGTTAAACAAAATTGAAAAAGTTAATTTAAAAACAAAAAAAAAAGCAAAGGATAGACAGCACATTCTAATTTTGAATGTCATCTCGTGCGTTATAAATTCATTCGGAATAGTTTGAAGGATATTTCGTCGAACCATTAATAATTTAAGTAAGTTGCTTGGATTATGACGGCACCGAGTGAAATTTTGAAACATCCATCATATCCTCGCTTACGGGCCCTGAAATCATAAAATTAAAGCACTTGCTAATCCGAAATAATAACATCGACCTTAAGTCAATTACGCGACGAAAGTAACGTGAGGAAACAATGAACTCTTGGTAGCGACGGCTGTTCCGCAACGCTCGGGCTTACGGTTGAAATTCAATTCCTTAACAAGTCCTCGTGCAAAGTCGATTAATCTGCCTTTTAATACAGCCCTGCGTCGCGAAAACGCTCGGACTATCGGACAGTCCATTCGTTATGGGAATTATCCGAACAGAGATCTGAAGGGTGGTTCTCGCAATGTTCACCAATGAGGCTTAGCTGTGACTTGCTCGGGGAAGGAGAGGGAGAAGAAGGGAGGGACGGAGAGTGAAGCAGAAATCAAGGGAGAACTTTAAGCTCGGTCGCCGCCGGTGCGGTTATCAGATGACCATCGCTCCAGCTCAGTGGTATCAAAAATTCGTACGATTGCTAAAACATTCTTGCTGCGGTTAATTAAATATTGCATTTTTTTCCACTTTCAAGCTTTTCAACATATCTCTACTGAGTCTGCAAAGTGGTTTTTAGTAGCATTAAGTTATACACTTATCATAGTATACCCAATTATGAGGATTTGTTGGATTATGCTTTAAAATCACGATTCTTAATGCCGACCTTTGATGTTTGTGTCAAAGTATAGATTCCTGCTGAATTTATACAAATTCTAAGTCCAAATTTTCGATGCTGTGTTTTCTTTTCTGTAACCTGATTTTTATTAAAAAGAAAGGATTTTTAATCACCAAAGTAATTGATGTTAAAGTTCCTTTACTTTTACAAATTTTAACAGAATAATATGTAGATATTTGCTATTTAAACATTTACTTATGAGTATTGAATTTATTAAAGCATAAGATATGAATTTTATGAGTTCCTCCGAAGCAATATTTTTAAATTGCTTTTCAAGGGTAAAACACGAAGTATAAAAACAAGAAGTTTGTATTACCAGAATCGATTTCCGGTAAATGAGGTATTCTGAAATTTCATAAAAAAATAGTAATAAATAAATAAATCAATATATTTACGTAAAGTGATTACGTAAATCTTAATTCCTGTTGCGGGAAATGGAGCATTTTTCGTGATAAAAATTGTAACAGCGTCCCAAGCACTCTGAGTTATTTTCCGAATTATTCCGAGGAGATTCGGGAACGTCGCAATCGAGCGGGGGCATCAATGTGGCGATAATAAAAGACATCGAAAGAAATAACGGACCTTTCGTTCTCGACAAGACAGGCCTAGAGTCAAAGATGTGAGATTGCGGCGCATCCCATTTTATTTGATTTATTTAATTTCGAGCCTTTATATTGACCGACGCGATTTTATCGGACCATCGCCCGGGGATGAATTTAGCTCGGATATAAGGCGGATTTGCGTGGAAAAAAGTGAACGTAATCGAACGCGAGAAATAGTGATGGTCAATGGAGATAACGTGAGTTCTGCTTGTACCCTTGCGTAAACAAAAGTGGCTCATAAACAGAGGCAGACTCTCATCACTCGACCCGAATATTTTCCCACCCCGTCAAGTGATAAGAGGCCTGCTTTCACTTTTATTTTCATCGCGTTCAAATGATTTCGCCGTTGATCATTGCGTCGAATCGTGCCGAACGGTTTAGACGATCGTTCGTTCTGATTTCACTGTGGAAGCACCCAAGCGGGCGAGAAAGCCTCGAAGAATTGTCGCCGAGGAGAATTTACATCTTGCACATTCCCTCGGGAAATTTCGGATACGCTCATTCCTGTCGACGAATTATTTCATTTTATTCTGCTGCTTTATTTTTAGACACTTTCACTTTGGCGGAGGGTTACTTTTGCGCGCAAGCAAAATCTATTCCTCCTGCGTATCCACCCCAACATCTCCGTCGCTTCGGAATCATACGAGAAATAAATTCCGGACACGTTCCGCGTACATTTCGACCCCGTTTTTCCCCCTTTTTTCCAATTTTTGCCGCCTTATTCGGACAACCGTCTTTAGCC
>JABFOV010003872.1:0-15149 GCA_022817685.1 Aradophagus sp. ZL-2020
CTACCATGATCATGAATGAATAGGTATAAGGTACTGAGTAAGCAAAGGAACGTAGAGTAGAGTGAAGTATATATTTAGTTTTTTTTATTAGAAAGAGGGAGGAAAGAGAAGAGGAGGAGGGTCTCGTGGGCAAAAAAAAAAATAAAAGAAACAAACAATAAAAAAAAAAAAAATTAAGAAAAAAAAATTAAAAATTTAAAAAAAAAAAAAAAAAAAAAAAAAAAAAAAAAAAAAAAAAAAAAAAAAAAAAAGGTAAACAATATATAAATACGACAAATCAACAAAGAAGGAGCATATTACGGTCAAAACAAAGTTATCTTTGTTTATTATTTGTGTTTACATGTTGCGTGTCTTTTTTTTTCGTCTGCTATCAAGACTTTTAAATTCTAGAGCCTTTCTTTTTTTTTTTTTTTTTAAGAGTGACTTTTTTTGCACTTTTCTGTAATTTTTCCACACAAAAATTGCGCAAAAATATGGAAAAATAATTAATTATTAAAAATGGTATTGACCATAATTATTATTGTAATTACAACACTTTATTTTCATATGTAATAAATATTTGAAATATAAATTTAGTAAGTTTCTTTATAGAATGCAATTCCATTGAATTGAAACAGACGTTTCTCTGGACGAAAGGAAACGCGTCTGGACGAAAAGAGGCGCGCGCCGAACAACGAAAATTGAACAAGCCCGGGCTATAAATTTCATCCAGGCGTAAACAATATAATTACTTTTTTATTGGTCACTTGTTCGGAAAATGCGTGACAAGCATCGGAAGAATGGAAAGGCAGCGTCGGAGACTGCGCCCGAGTCAAATTCGAAACGGAACGACAATGCCGTGACAGTAAACCGACGGCTCCCTGACCTATCCATCCCGGCGGACTCGTTTTTCCGGCTGCGTCAATAATCTAATAAAAATTCTTACGTAACAGAAAACGCAACTTAAATGGAGCGCCGTAAAATGTGATACAGTTTTGCGACGCTCCGGCGTTATTATCTCGAAACGCGGCCGACCTTAGGACTAGCGGGGGGAAGGGGGGGGGGAGGCAAAAATATTTAGCGGCAATAAATCATCGTTTGTCGGGGTCGCTTGGGACGCAACAATTGAATGCCATATTTAGCTACTGTGGACGGTCGCGTGCCGACAAAGATTGTTCAACTTTTCCAAAATCGTCCAAAAAAGTGCCTCTCAATTTGGGTTTAAGATCGGAGAAGACTGAAGTTAAGAACGCGGGCTGAGTGACGATACAAAATTTTTAGTTTATCAATATTTAGTGAATATTGTGCCAATCGTTTATGAATGACAAGTTTTCCACGTGATTTCAGCTGTTGGAAATTTTAAATCACAGATTTGATGTACGTTTATGTAATTCGAATTTGATTAAAATAGATGTATATTGTTTTGATTTTTATTAAATTATACGTTTAATTTCTCTACATTTTTCGAAAGTTCAAATCACGTAGATGTTTTCACGTGGAAAACTTTAAATGCATGCACATTTTTGTACACTTCAAATTCAAAACATTTTCATATTTTTACTGACGAAAATAGTGTTGTAAATATTAGTATTTTTTCAAAGTAAACAAAGTTCGGTTTTTACGTTAAATATCTATTTTAAAGTACTTTTTTTGCTGTAAAAATTTATATTCATAATTAGAATTTTATATTTCAACTCAAAAATTAAAATTCGAAATAAGAAATACTGTTCTCAGCAAGAGAAAGGAAGAAGATTATTATTATTATTATTATTGTTGTTATTATTATTCATTATACTTAACATAGTATTCGGAGATGAAGACTATTTAAAAACTATTACTCAGAACATGAAACATTTACACCATCTTGAAATAAAATGATGTATTATGTTCTCCTGAGTCGTTACCGATTGTAGGTAACACGGAATCTTATAGTTCCAGTAAAGTACTCTCTAGATAAGGTAAGTTACGCCATCTAGCGAAACATCGAAACAAGCGAACATCGAGAAATCGTTCTCTAAAAATATTTTTTCCCTAACATCAAATATAAAATTGTTCAAAATCCTATCTATATTATTTGCATATTTGTTCTTTAAGTGCATATCGTTTTTAGATACAACAAAAAATTAAATTCGGGAATAAATTGATATTCAATAATAAGTCTGTTGCTTAATTACTTTACGATCAAAGAATATACGTTATGCAATAAAATTATTATTGTTCTCTGTTGAATTTTTCGGACAATGGTTCTTTTATAGGTTACAACAAATTTAAATTAAATATGTGGTACCGAGAATCACTTTTAGGTTATAAAATTTTCACAAGGAAACTCCACTTACTATAAATAAAAAGAAATCAAAAAAATATATGATAAAACATTATGAATGAAACTTAATAAGACATTGATAAAAATATTGATGATGCAATTTAATTTCAAACTGTATATTACTCATTCAGAGACTTTCAACATAATAACCGATAATTAATATATTCAAATCCAAACAATACATAATTTGTTTATATATTACTATTATATTATATAAATAAATATTTGACCGTTTTCTCTTACATAAAAATAAAAATAATAATAATAATAATAATAATAATAATGTCTAATTCAATTTTCAATTTTCAAACAAAAAAGCAAAAAACGAGAATCTAAACCCTTGAAAATATAAATACAAACACAGTTATTGTAAGATTTCATACTAATGTCATCATCAAATCAGATAAAAAAAGTAATGATATACCCATGTACATTGTTTATTAAACGACAGTATTTTCAATATATATATATATTATGTATATATTTAATTATTTATATATTTATATATTTAATTACAAGTAATTATATTGTATATATAATTAAAGTATTCAGGCGATTTATAATTTATACGAAAAAGCGTATTAATGTAACATTACATAAATTTTATCGTACGCAAGATAAACTTATACGCTGGTATTCGATTTTGACACTGGCAGCAAATTATGTTGCACCAGGTCACCTGGAATACGCGTTTCAATATGCAAACAACAATTTTTGTTTGTTTCAAAAATGCCAATATAAGTAAAAAATGTAAAAACAAAATAGGTTTAATAAACTGTTTTTATGTTAATAATTAATGTGAAATCAATTTTATTATAATTGTAAGAAAAAGCAAAAAATGTTGTTTACAAATTGAAAAACGTTTTCCGTGTAACACCAATTTGCGAGAGAAAAAAACATTCGTCTATCCAATCCACCAGAGGGCAGATTTCTACGTTATGTAAAAAGAACTAAGAAAGAGTGTTGCATGATTTTTTTAAAGATTTTAACTAAAAAGAAAAGGAAAAAAAAACATTATTTACAACTACAAAACAAGAGCCGCAAGAAGCGATCTCGTGAGCTGACGTTAAAGTCGAAAAGAGCGAGCACCATAACATTAAACAAAACATCAACCGTACACCCATTTTGTTCTTTCGAATAACTTACAATTTCGAACTTTAATGATCCGTGTTCAATTATTTTTCTCACTTATTACTTTATTTGTTTTTAATTTTAATATTATTAAATTGTCTATTTCTTTCGAATCAGTTTAGTATTCAGTGAATAAGAAACTAAGTGTAATCATACAATGTCAACAAGTCATACAAGTTACATTTTGTATTTAAAAATAAAGAAAGTGAACACAGACATTTCAGAATTAACAATAACGGACTCACTTTCAATCACTCATTTTCAATTTGAAAATTCAAACTGATTTTCTCAAATTGATTTGACTTTGATTTGCAATCAGCAACGTAAATAACCCCTATACGTTGAATTCTATGGAAAAAAAGTTATTTTTTCTAGTTTTGGTCTGCCATATTGAATTTTGACCTCAAATTTGTAGTCAGTAACCCATAAGACCTTGGCAAAACGAGTCTCATTGAAAACCATCCATTTTTGAACATTTTAACCCGCCATTTTAAATTTGGAAAATCAGACATTGGATTCGTTTTCAGAGACCTGAAAAACCTCTATATCCAAATTTTCATAAAGACGGTTACAATTGAGTATTGACCAAAAGTTAATTTTTGAGCCGGCATATTGAATCCGCCATTTAAACTTTTTGAAAATCTGATTTCAAATTCGAATTTCTTAACTCAAAAATGAAATATGATTTCAAATATTTTATTTTCTCGATAGGAAAAATGTTGTACTTAACTCGGTAAAAATAACTTTTATGTTGGTTGCTAGCCCTTCGAGCTACCAACATATATGTTCGCATTCTATATAGTTCAATATATTCCATAAACCTATTGAGATAAGAAGTTTGAGCAGTTCAAATATAAATTATCCATAAATTATATATACATAAAATATAAACCCTTTATATATAGTCCATGTTCGTATTAAAATAATGATTTTCCAAAATAAGAAAAAAAATGTCCGATTTGAATGACCTACCTTTATTTTCATCCTTCGATCATCAAATAGCTAAAAAACTATAATGTAGAAGTAAGCAGACAAATTTCAAACAGACTTAAAATTCCATTATCTATATTAATAAAATTGTACGTTATTTATCTAATACGTATAATATACGTATTTATATACGCACGTTATACGTATAAGTATGACCTTGTATCGGGGTAATAAAGGACGAACAACAATGAAGATGAGACAAGATTAAAAAAACTGATAGAACTGGTAGTAGTAAAAATACGGAAATCCAGAAAATTGCTTACGGGTTATGGCGGGAACGTGCAGTTGTCCAATTCACAGTCAAAACGGTCCACGACGACACTGGCGTTACATCCGAAAGTCACAACCAACGCTGCCGAAAAAAAAGTACATCCGCTCCCCGCCATTAAAAACGTTATGTTAAGGAATGCGAATGTTCTTTTCTAATCTAGCAGAATTGATCACAACGTAAGGAAGAAAAACACTGCACTCACGAAACTACTAACGCGACAAACTCGTACTAGAATCAAAACGACGGTTTAAAGTAAACGACCATTTTAACGACGATTTCATACGTAGACATTAACGTATATATGCAAACTTAATTCGTATGACGAACATAAAAACTTCCGAAGAAAACTTAAACCAGAAAGCACTGTCCAGTGAGCCTGCTACTTCCTCGAGCTTTGGTGGGAGTGTGCGAACGAACATGACTGAACAGGAGGCGCTGGCAACACACGTAAAGGCGCATGCGCAAGGTTGCCAATAAAAAAGGAAAGATAACCGCCAACTCTCTTTGAAAAGCAGAGCATGCGTGGTTTTCATGCTTTTTTGCTGTTAACCATTTGCGTATGTGTGCGCAATTCCAAAAACACGTACGTTGCGCATACGTCCAAGTATGCGAGCTATTGCAGTTAGTTCGTTAAAATGTTGAATATTTCAAACACTCGATAATGATAATGACATTGAAAATGCTTTTTCAGATATTAAACACACTCCCACGTCTTGCACCGCGAGACAAGTAGCTGATCGCGCACGTAAGACGGTTACTTCTGAAATGGTTGTGACGCCACTTCCCCCACTTCCCCCTCTACTACGTTACTATTTCGCCCCACCACTGCCCGATAGAAAAGGACGCCCGAGTTTCTCGCCACGTAAATAAATAACAAAGGCCTTCGAAAATAAACAAACAAAACAATAATATGTCATTGTTTTCTTAATGCGTGCTTCATTTGAAAGTATATGTAAAAAGATTACAATCATATTTTCGTTTTGTTTGTTTATTTTTATTCGTTTTCATTGATTACTGTATATAAATAAATGGCCTAATTAGCTTTAAATGTTTTCATTTTAAAAAAAGACAGTAAAATAAAATCATTTAAAAGCTTCGTTGTTTATAAATATATATATCGTTTAAAACCAAGTAAAAATAAATTATTTGAAAGACAAAACGCGAGAATGTTTTGATTCCCTACCCTTGTAGTTGAGTTTAATGATTAATTTATTGTTTATTCTTTTATATTGTTTTGTTGCTGCCGTTATGTTAATTCGTTTCACATGTCTTCTGATGTTTTTTCATCGAAATACGATTATTGATGTTATAACATGTAAAATTATGAGTTTTTTTTCTTTTCTCAAAACAATTATGATTTTACATCCACTAATATGTATTTTCGTCCAATTTTTATAAATTCAGTTATTCGTTAGCTTCCCAAATATTTTACTTTTTCAATTGCAAAATGACCTTTTTGTTTTATTTATGTATTTTTTTTAACAACGACTTTTTTAAGATATTTTTTTTTATAATGTCCGATAGTCGTAAATTGAAATTTTTCATATGCGAATTCATGTATGAAAATTTAAAATCTTATATATATAATAAAGACATTTAATAAATGAATTAATTGTTTTTATAAACTTTGTTTTTACCTTCTTTGCTTTCCTGCTACTTCCCGCTGCAAACTTTAGCCTAGATTTCGTCTTCAATTTTCCTTCTGTCAGTTTAACTCGTTTTTTGTGTAATTAAACAACAAATTATTGAAATATTGAAGTAAATAAAATTTTTGCATCTTATCTTTCAAGTTAATGTTATGATCATATGGGCACATTGTATGATTTAACTTTGTCACATGTTTTTAGATTGAGACATAAAATTATATAACTTTGAGCATTGCACAAATATAATGGTAATATTTGCTAATGTTGTACTTAAAACTTGATCTTAATTTGATTTTAGCAATGAATATCATAAATCTAAAAGTAATAAAAATGACAGAATCCTGTGCGCGTTATTCATAGGCATTTGTAATATCCTTCAAAATGATCAAAAAACAAACGAAATTCAAAACAAAATAGATGTTTTCACAAGATATGAACTTTGTTAAAAAAAAATTATAAGAACAAAAGGAAAATTATTACTATCAAAGTGTATGTTTCTTATATCACAGCTGAATTCTAAAATGATTTCAAAATTTGATTTGAACACGTAGCATTTGTAACAATGTTTCTGATTGAAAAATCCTTAATTCATGCATATATTATTAATGTTATTAAATATAATATGAAACAATGTTTTGAGTTGTATTGTTTTATTAATACTTTAATAATTTTTATTTGTAATTCTTCTTTTATAATTCTTCATTCAATCTGAATGCTTTTTTTCACTTTATTTTAATGTAACAAACTTTTGTAAAAGAAATTATCAATAAGATATATAATTAAAACAATTATAAATTACATTAAAATAAAGCATATCATAATATCTTTTATACTTATTGATTTTAAAATAAGTTATGAAAACAATCTCTTTTACATTTTAAAAAATCAAAACATTGTTGTTTAATTATAATTTCAATTAACTAAAAATCAATATGACAATATAATTGCTAGAAGATGAGAATTTTTTAATCAGAACATATGTTGTGGCAAACTTAATGCACAAGCAATTCTTACGCAACTATTCGTGTATCTAACATAATATTTTGCGAATAATTCTGGAACTATTAGTTTTTTGGACTAATCTTTTACAGTGCAAATGTCTTTTTTTCTTGTCTTAAATATATATAACGGTTTGTAATTAATTTCTTACAAAGAAAAATAATTTGTAATATTTCAATGTTGAAAGTACTACACTTTAATTTTCAATATATATATATTGTGAAATGTAAATGTATCATAAAAACGTCCATCGCAAAGCTTTTTTACCAATGTTTTATATATTTTGGTCAACAAAGATATTAATAACTAAGTAACGACCTGTAGAGTGTAACTTAAAATGCTATTCAATCAGAAAAATTTAAGACACAGATAATTAAAATATTAAGTACAGGTAGGAGTTTCTGATCATTAAAAGTTACAAATTTAATTATATAGAATTTCAACGAAAAGTAGTGATTTTTCATAATTGACATATACTGAAAGTATTTAAAATACCGTCTAATGAAAATTAAAGTACGTATTTATTTTATTGAAAGGTCTCAACGTAAACACGTGGAAAAATTATTTTGTGTTTGTTAATGGTCCAAAAGTTAAATTTTACACATGATTAATAAATATTTTTATGTTAAAAATCAGTTCATAATTTTAATAATTTCTCAGATTTCCCAAATATTTTTATAAATTACTTAGATTAACCGTTTATAATTTATATATTTAACTGACTTCTAGTAGCTTAAAAAACTTATAATTTGGAATGACACAAAGAAATAAATATTGCTCAATATACATAATAATAAAGTTCCACTTAAAAAAAATCGTTGCTTTATATATAGTTTAACAAACTTAAGACAAATGGACAACACTGTCCAATCAGGTCGATCTATGGTCACATAATAAAATTTTATCTTAATACTCAATAGATTTTACCAACTGCTAACTAAAAATTATTGCATTGTAGTGCATCAAACCGTCATTAATAACCGCTACATTTGATCTATAATAAATAAACACATAATTACAAAACAGACGTTTAACTAATTTCAATAAAAGCCAATGAAAAATTAAATAACATCAGACAATAATGAAAAAAACTTACAGAAAGTTTTTTGATCGCAATTATAAAAGCACCGTATGATTTATTGTAATTCAGTCAAGAAAATATGTCAGTCACCGTTTAATTTAAAACAAAAACAAGAAGATATTACAAGCAACCATTAAGTTACAAATAATCTTTTGATATTCCTCAACAATAATTTAATAGGGAAAAGTTATATTAACTTAATTTTACTTAACGAAAATAAATAACAAAAGACAACACATTAACATAAATAAATAATCAAGAGATTGTTACAAATGTAGACAAAGAAAAATGTCCAAAGTAGTATTTTGTCAGTGAATGAAAATGCTACTAAGTCATCAACCGATAAATTAGCTTGTGAGCATCCAAAAAACCAATTGATCCAAAGAACATTATCATAGCGCCGTGCCTAAGTCGTTTAAGTTTGCTTGAGCTTTGCGAAGTCGATCTCAGCATAATTGAAGCAATCCTGAGCGGGCGTCGGCGAGACCGGAGGAACGTTGCTCGACTCCGGCAAGTCGAGGCTGGCGTAATGCAGGAGCGTGGCACCGGGTTGCAGCTTCTCGTAGCCCTCGTTGTCCAGGGGACTAGGCGTCGGGGTGGGAGTCGATGTGGGCGTTGGCGTCGGTGTTGACGTTGGCGTCGGAGTCGGCGTCGGCGTTTCGTCGAGCTGCTGCTGCTGCGGTTGCTGTTGTTGTACCTGCAACTGTTGCGAGGATTGCTTCGGACTCGCACACACCAAACGCGTCTTCAGTGTAACCACCTCCGACAGTTTCTTTGTGATCGGACTCAGACTGTCCTGCCTTGTCGGCTTTTCGTTATTGAGCTTTTTCTTCGACTCAGCGACGATCTTTTCAGCAGGCTTAGCCGTTACACTGGGAGTGCTAGGAGAGCATACGAGCTTTTGTTCGTTGATCTTCTTCGGTGAGTCAGTTTGCTCGGAGAAAGCCTTGATAGGCGACTGTGGACTGTTAAGACTGAAAGGGAATATGGTCGAGCCAATGGGTGTCGTCTGTGCAGGTGGCGACGCTGGCGTGCTTGCAAGGCTGTCCACATCTGGACTGCCATTTAATTGCAGACAGTTTGGCGCTATCACAGCTTTGCTCTGAATGGCGATCGGCTGTGAGCGCACCTTCTCCTTGCGGGAACCACGATTTCGCTTCTGATTGTGCCGGTTGCCCATGTTCATATTCATGTAGTCGTGTTCGAAACTCGGTTTTGTCTTGAAGGACATTTCCACATAGCCTTCAGGTGGTCGTCGTGGTTGTGGGAAATCCACAGGAGCAGTTCTCGTACCACCTATAAAATTATATAAAATTGATTATTTATTAATATTACAGAGTGCAATTTAAAAAGTTACAAATAATAAGACAAAATTATTGCGCACATAAATCTGTAGTGCGCAGTCAACAACTGTTACTATAATTGCACCTTTATCTGGTACGAGAAATAAATTGTTTCCTGAGTATAACTGGCAAGTGCGCAGAAACCACTCAGCGGTGCCACGACTTTGCTGTGTAGTTGGATATGAAAATTATATTGAACATCAAAGTTTGTATTCAATACAATTTTTTTCATACATATAATCTTGATAATTCAATTAAATATTTCATTTTAACAATTGACTGATTGAGGTATTCATTATAAGGTATTAATCATTTGTCAATTAATTAAGTAAGCTTGAATAAATTAATCGGTTTCCGTTAATTGTGTTCAATACTGTTTATATTAAATATAATAAAATAAATACCTGGCGGTCCCTTCATATCCATGTAGTCCTCCTGTAAAGGGGAAGAAACTTGCTTTGGACTCTGTTCAATCCGTGACCAGTCTTCTGCAGAATCCATCATTTGTAAGTACGGACCTTCGGCTTCTTCCACCGGCTTGAGCGTTGTAATCACCGTCTTGTGGGACGTTATTGGTGCTGACGAATGATTGTGATTGTGGTTGTGATTGGCAGTGGTCGTATTATTGTTGTTATTGTTATTATTTATATTATTGTTGTTTCGATTACTCTGCAAAAAGAAACGGTATTTAATTTTTTGTTTATAAGATATTTTCCAACAAAATTTAGAAAACAAAAAGTACCTTATTTCCGCTAATCATTTCGACATAAGGAGTCGTCGACGATGAAAATGGCGGCGGTTGTCCAGGTGACATATCAACGTAGGAACTGGTGTCAGTGGCAGTAGTATGGAATTGTGATTGCCCGTAAGACGACGGAGGTGATGTGGTGGGCACGTTTGGTCGCGTGAAATCAAACTCCATGAGGTCTTCCATGCGATCGGATGTACCCGAACAAGCAGAATTATGTCCCCAGGAACTTGACAACAGCGGCGCTGAATTTGATTTGTTCGAATGCGTGTTATCACCAGGCGAAAATAGTGGCGCGGCCATGATATTCGCCAATCGCATGAGTTCAGGTTTCTTTACACGACTGCCTACTGAAAAAGCTCGTACGCGACTAGACTCTTGTTGAGTGATGTCCAACCTATGATTAAAAATACTAAATAACAAATTATTATCACACCGTTGCTCTTGGACTTCATAAAAGAAAGACTATGTTGAATATATTGAACTTCAAGACTAGCCATAAATTACTAATGTATATATTTTTAACAAATCTAAACTTAGTATAAATGAAAAAATATTGTTGTTTTTACTTCTTTTTAAATTGAAAAACAGGCTATAGAAAATTTGTAGAAAAAGTTTTATACTATATGTTGCAATTTTTCATGAGCAGTGTGAAACTTATATAAACAAATTATTTAACAGTTTTCTGAACTCCAATTCATTGATGAAAAATGTTCGAACTCCTTGGACATAATTTCTATAACATATCAAATATTCTTTTTAACTTGACAACTATACTATTTCAGTAAAGTTGAAATTGGTGAAGTGAATAATCACATAAGGCTAGTTTTGAGTGTATTGAAAATAGAATTACTACTGATTCGTCTGATTTTAAGTAAATTTTTATGCACAATCTTTAAACGCTTTGTTTATATTTAAACCAAATTATCTTAAATAAATAAATATACATATATATATATATATATATATATATATATATATATATATATATATATTTAAGAAAAGGTGGCAATTCTATTTCAAAGTAAAACATTTTATATGAAAAGATAAATACCTATTTTTTCGATGCCTGTTAACGGGTTCAGGCCTCGAGCCAACTGAGTAGGCCCTCGTTGGTCTAGCTTGTAAATCGTCGCTAGGCGCGAGAAAACTCGTCACTTTGTCCAAATGGTACTCGGAGAAGCGTAAGTCGGTACTCGGGGTACCAGAGGTGACCGAACAACTGCTGCCATCGTGTTGCGACAAGTCGTCAGGGAAGTGTCCGTTGTGACTATTGGCCGGATCCATGTCCACGTAGCCATCGTCGCCGACCGGTGCCATTGGCACGTAACCGTCCGGCAATGTCGTTTCCTCCACAATGGAGGACGCCCTCGAATGCGCCGCTGTGGCCGGGCTCATCTGCATGTACGTGCCACCGCGACCAGGACTTGAATCGCTCGGACTGTACATCTCGACATAGGAACTCTGCTGCATTGACAAAATGCATTCATTACTTATTATTTATAATTGTATATTTAGTAATTTATAAGAAAATTAGATTATAAAAAATGTAATACCCATAATTTTTTTTCATAAATAAAAAGTAATACATTACTGAACGATTATCTGTAATTTTTTAACAGTTATGGAAATTTATTAAAGATTATGAAAGTTTATGACCATTGAATCATTTGCCAGCAACATTAAAAATAATGATTATTTATTGTTCAAGATTCAATAATTTGTACAATGTGAAGGTAAAAGAAAAGCGAATCAGCTATTGTGTTTCCCAGTTTTCTTTTGATATTTGGAAAATCACATCTTTATTTATTGGTTAAATTTAACAATATCCATATAGTTTTCAGTTTTCGCTGATTAATCTTTCCTGTAATGCAAGAAGCTATTTTTTGCAAGCCTAAGCCTTAATGCAAAACTATAAAAAGACTTGCGAACTGGTCGACTTGCATAACTTGTTTCCGACAACAACTGACTTATTTTTTATACCCTTTCATATTCATCGCTGTATTGTTGTTCATATACTTTTCGATTTGTTTTTTCACAAACACGAGAGGCATTCAAAATAACGTCACCTTTTTGCCTTATAATTGCAATGCAAACGATAGTTGGTAATAAATTAAACCACAGCATTCTAAATCTTGTTTACGGTTGTTTGCACACTTTTATTCAGTGCAACGAAAAAACGACTGAAAACACTAATTTGCATTTCTACCATTTTCATTGTAACATACGATGGACTTTTGTATCGCGCAAAAAATGAATCCTGTAATATGCTTCTTTAGTAAACACGAGTTGACTTATTTTGAAATCTAATTGTAATTATTCAACGAAATACTCGATTGAAAAATATTATACAATATTTATTGAATAAAAACATGGTCTTTTAAATGTTAAAAAATGTCAACATACACTGAAAAAATAAGACAGTGTATTTGAAATTTGTGTGACAACCAAACGACAGTGACTATGATAAAAACAGTTTGACACAGGAACCTGCAGAGGAATCTATTTGGATTATTATGTAGGAAACTACACCATCTGGACACCTATCTGGGTTCCTATATGGGTTCAATTTGATCAAATCATGACCTGTAAGGAAATTCAGATAGGTTCCAAGATGATATGTGTTCCTATGTAGGAACGCAATTAAGTACTTTTGTAGGTACCTATGTCAAATTCCTATATAGGATCCTATATGGATTTTTTTGTTAGGGCACTGGCCAATTGTACCAATCACTTGTGGGAGAATTTTGACACCTGGCCTCTAGTATATTTAAAGGTATATATATATATATTAAAAGTATATTTAAAAGTTTCAGCATTAATACATTACCTGCGAAGGAGAATTGGATTTGAAATTAGGAGAGTATTTTTGTTGTTGACTGTTGGACCATGTGGCGTAGTCGTCGCCATTCTCCTCGAGGATGACCGGCTCGTCCGGAGTGAGCGAGTGGCCGTACCTGGAGGCGGAGCCCTCTTCGAGGATGTTGTCCGGGCCGTCGTCCATCGAGAGCGAGGATCCCGCGGAGTCGGTGGAACAGGCGCCCGAGGCCGGGCTGATGGGCATCGATGAGACCGGCGGTGAATACGACAAACCCTTCATATGCATCGAGTGCGGCCGGGGCATGTGGGGCGCGAAATGGCTCAGACCCACAGTCCGCGAGTGACTTAGAATGATCGGATGACCCTCGCTCGTCGTCCGGGCCCGCGACGGCAGGCTGTCGCACCTGTCGCGGCCACTCGTGCCTGCCAAACAGACGCAAATTATTCACCCCGCTCGATGACTAATCGCAGCCGAGTTCGCTAAAAGTCAATACCATCGGCCCAACCCAGCCTAGCCTCAATTGTTAGGCAATATACAGTCGAACCTCTTATTTACTCCGAGAACATTCATTGTATATAGTCCAAGTTACTGTTGGATGATAAAACTGTGTTGGTTTATTGAAATAGTATATTGTACAAAAAATGTGCAATTTTTTTGTACATAAACTCGAAAATTAAGGTTGAACTTTGAAGTTTAATTAATGAGGTTGCCATTTTTCAGTGAAAAGCAGACTTCGGTTACAGACTTCTAATGATGTACTTTGCCATTCAAGAAATAATTTTTAACATTTGCTTCAAGTCACTGAAATCACTGTTCTGATTTTTAAACCAACGCTTCATTTTTTTTAGATTTATTTCACGGGTAGTAATAAAGGTTCGACTGCATTGTTAGTGTGCAAAAGCCATGTTAAACATTCCACCTTGCATTTTTCGCAACATTCGTTAGTAGACAAATCGTCTTGTTGGGGTAGCGTGTTAGTATGGTTTACAATTGGAATCGTCCCCGACTAATGGCAGCCAGGCAGCTCCGCTTGTCATTAGTTTCCGCGACTTTTGTACATATTTCAGCCGCGTGTGCAAGTTTAATGGAGAAAATCGCGCCAACTCTAAGAGGCTTTGCGCGCACTTTGTAATTTGGAGGCTCCAACTTGTAATAGAGATTAAAATGAAGCATGCTATTTGCTCGGAAGCATTTAAAAGGCACGACTGCGTCGATAGCTTGTACATGAAGCTTATACATGAAAACCATACGTATACGTTTTTTTTTCTTTTTGCAATAATCGAAAATTGCAATAGAATATTCAACTTTTGAAATGATAATCAAAGCAGTTGTTCCATGTTACGTAATTCAAAATAGATTTTTATTACAATTCACAAAAATTTAAATACGAGCATTGATTCGAATGCGAAGAAAAAGAAACGTGTTCTAGTTAAAAATTACTCTCATACAAGATATTCATCCTTTTAAAATAAGAAATTGTTATTTATAAATAAATTAGAGATTATTATCTTTTGTAAGAAAGAAAACGTGAAAAGAAAAGGAGCGCATTATATTATACCTCATTTTTATCAGTATAAATTAATCTGCCATAAATCAGCATTTCTTGTTCTGTTCGTTATCCTTCTTAATTGCGATTTCACGAAACGTAATATTCGAAAGGAACACGCGAAAATATTATATTTTGTGTACATCCCGTATATAAAGCTTACATATGTACCCGCAGAATTTCCATGAAATTAGAAACTTTGAAGTGACAACCTCAAGTGCACTATTTTGATAAAAGATGCTTTTAAAAGTTATTTACATAATGATGATAC
>JABFOV010003873.1:0-15147 GCA_022817685.1 Aradophagus sp. ZL-2020
GTCGTTTTGTGAAGGAATGCGATGAAATGCACGTCGGTCGTTGAAAATAATTATTCATTCATAATGCTAACTATTCAAATACGAGATAACTGTTTCCTTAATTAAGTTATTTGCTTCGAGGTCAATATCGTTCGCGTCTGATTTACAGCTGCTATAATTTAAACAACAATTTCCATAAGTCGGTAAATAAAAATAGCAGACACGTTCGCGTGATTTCCGGCGCACGTCTCAGGAATGTTTGTTTTTGTAGAAAATGTTAAGAGTTGGACTTTGCGCAAGGAAAAGTCAAATATTGAACTTCTTGAGCAAATTATACGTGATAACGGAATGAAACTATTTCCTGATTTTTTAAATACATTTCTTGTATAAATTATTATGATAATTTTTAAAACCAAAAAAATTACAAGGAAAGTATACATTGTACTATACATTTTGTAAAAATAATGTTTCATTTATTTAAATTTGAGATACTTTCATTGTCTTAGACCATGTAATTATATTTTCACTATAATTCTTTAACAAATTAGTTAAACCTCAAAATACTACTCTATATTCGATAGATACAGCAATTCTTGTCTCAAACAAGCTTGCCTGATTGAACAAGTTTGTGAGAAATATATTTTATTGATTTAATTACAATTGAATTATTAGCGGTAACTGGTTGGTTAAATTTGATCCAATTAAGTCCGTATTTTATACCCGATTTCAACATTCTAGTTTTGAATCAAGCATTGCGGAACAAGTTCTATGGATATCCAAACAAATTGCACGAATTCCAGACATTTTATTAGGGTTCTCGTATCAATTCATTATCTGACAAGCAAAAAAAGTCTTAATACACATTCTAAACTTTAACTGAATAATAAAAAACCAAACGTATACGATAACGAACTTACAAATGTATTTGTAATATAAAAAATATATTAAGAGAAAACCAGATTGTTAAATTGACTATTTAGGATAGCAAATGAATTAAAGTTTTGTATTGATTTGTCGCATTTCACAATACGTTAATTACTTTTAATCTTGTCAACTTTGACGGATGGTTTTATGAATAATGAAACCATTTTTTTTTATGCTAAACATTTCCAAAGTACATTAACCGACAGGGCGTTAACCGCTGGTCTAATTATCGCGCGTCGAAGCTTTCTTCGGGGCTAAACAATGGCATAATAGGCGGTAAAAATGTGCACTTTCCATCGTTGACGGTAATTTCGCAAAAGGAACGGCCGGCCAGCCTATTCCATTCATCGCCATCCTCGTCGTCGCGGTAACGAGGTTATTAAGGAAAGAACGAACGAGCAAATGGAATAAAAAAAAATATATATATATATAAAAAAAAAGAAAAAGAAACGAAAAGAAAACTGCTCGTGCTTTTCTGCTCTACTTTGCACCATGCCTGAATAATTAGTCGGCGAACGAACGTGGGTCTTTTGCGGAACGTGAGCCGCGCATCTTGGTGGTCCCGCATTCAGAAACTGTTTGCTTGCAGTGAAACGTAGTTGAATGAACACAATTTATTTTCGAATAACAGACCGTCGTAAAAAGGTAACGGAACAAATATTTTATTCAATAATTTTTAGTAATTAATTGCCTGTTGTTGAAACAAAACTTTTTGTCTTAATAAACATCATAAAACAATTGTTTACTGTAATATTAATATTTAAACTAATCATTTTCATTTTTTTTATCTTGTCTTTAGAAATTATCAATTCCATTGAGTTGCGCATCGCCAGTTTCAATTTGGACGAATTCAATAATTGACTGATGAAAAATGAATTTTGAAGATGAGATTTGAAGATGAGAAGTTGAGATGAAGATGATGATTTCGCGCACCTGTTGCCCGTCGCGTGAAACAAACTAGTGCACCAGGTTAACGTCACCTCGAATTCAAAATCATCGTCGCTTGCTTTCGCCTCGCGCCTTTAAAATTAGAAATGACCGCTCGTCGCGTCTTACTTTTAGCTTTCGTTATGACTGGTGTCGATGAGATTGAGGATGAAACAGGGAAAATGAATTCGCGCCTCAGGCGGCCTTGCTTGGAACGTTGCGGCTAAGTCGCGCCTGTACCTTTAACCGATTTCATAGTATAACGTTATCTACGATACTTGTACTTAATTGCTTGATATTATAAAATTGACTTACATACTTTTTTAAATGTTTTTTTTTTATTTAAGTTTGGTTGTAAACGTCCTTATCTGTGACCATACTCAAGGAGTAAAATGTAATAACATTATACTAAAAAAAATTTTAAACTTAAATTTCAAATTTAAACTTCATAATTTTGTCAACTTGAGTCAAGTGAATGATGCGCTTAAAAGTATTCAAGTCCACGATGAAGTTAAATCTAGAAAACATCATCTTTTTTTTTTTTAGTGTAAAAATGAATGAATTAATTTTTATGAATTAATTACAAACATTAATTCATATTAAGGTTTAATGAACTAAATTATTGGTTGCATATAGAGACATTCTGTCTGGTTACAAGATCACAAATGGGGTCATTTGCCTTTGTTGGTAGTAAAATTGGTTTAAATGAGTTTTAAAGTGAAAAAGTACTGAAGAAAGAAAAGAATTTAATGATACATTGTTTCGAAAAAATTAAAATTATAGCATTTTCCATTAAAGTCTCAAGAAAACACGTTAAAGGATATGTTATTAAATTTATTGCGTTTTCAGAAATGTAATGACTATATTAATAATATTTTATAAACATTATTTTACATTTTCTGATGATAATTATATACATTTACGACTACATCCATTTTATACATCCTTAATGATAGAATTAGTATTTATAATCCATTTTGTTGTTAATTTACTATTCGAATTAATTTTTCAAATAATATTTACAATCGATTTTTATTATTAATTTCTAATTCGAACTTATAAAAAGTTGAATAAATTTCTAAGATACAAAGCAGATAGAATACATCAATTATTTCAAATTTATTACATCTGTCGGGTAAAAACTCTGTGTTCTCGACAAAACAAATCTTCATTTCATTTTCATACTCCATCAATGAGAAGATTGTAACAAAAACGATAATAAGTATCATTTCAATCAAAAACGACTGCCGCGAACATGTGTTTCTTGGTCGGTTGACTGTCATCCATTAAGCGCTTCTCGAACATAACTTTTTTTCTTTCCAAGCGACTCCGGTACCCAACACTCGGAGCACTGTAAAGCGTTAACCATTGGTTTATCAATTTACACCAGCGTCCGTTGATTTTTACAAAACCAAGGCATAAGAATAAAAAGAACAAAAATCAAAATTCGTCGAGAATTATGCTACGAATTTGCGTTCAATCAAAAACAGAGTATAAGAAACATTTCGATGTACCTTCTCAATTTGAATTATTTCTCGTGTTGTGCCGCGGCGAAGCCACACGATTTTCTCAAGATCGTTTCAGATCCGAGCGCTGCTCGCAATAAGGTTGCGATACTGTAATTCAATACAACGAGAGGAATGCAAATCACGCTTTTTTTCCCGCGTTACGGCCAGCTGGAATAATATTCATTAAATGCACCGCGCCTGAAGAATGTCTTCTGGAAAACTTCTTTTCGCGGAACAAATCGGTTTTTCGCGCGAAAAACGTTGCGAAACGCGAACGCAAACGATGCCGTTAAAAATATCAGTGGAATGTTTTTGGTTTGAGGAATTTATTGTTATTGAATTGTACTTTACATCGAATTGTAAATTATCATTCGAAGGTTAGACTTCGGTTTATTGGGTTTGTCTACGCTGAAAATGAAATTCTCTGAAACGTCGGCTGGAAAATTTGCAATGTGGTCCCATACATTTTTCATAGTTAGCCACGTTTATACAAGCTATTTTTTCTGCCGCTGTAATTTCGTCCCAAATGCGAAACGATCGTTGACTTCGAATGTGGCAATCGATTTGAAAATGGCATCCTCGTCAAGCGAAGGAGTAACTTCTCGGAAGCGCAATTCCAATGTCATAACCGAGTCGTTCGCTTTTCGTATCACGTATTCACGTCGCCGGACTTTTCTCAAACGGGCATCCGGGAAAGTCGCGCAAGGCGTCACAGTGACCTCGACCCCCTATCAACGAAACACGTATTTCTGGCTCGCGTCGGTAAAAAATTGTTCAACGTTGAAATCCGGCGAAAAATGCTTTTCCCGAACAGCGCGGCAAACGTGTTTGCCGAGTTCGCTTGATTTGCATAAGATCTTCTTGCTTTTTTACCGCGGGATGATGGATACCACCTTCAGCGAAAATAACAATTTTTCAACGCGACAAAGAAAGCTTTGCACGTCGTTATTATTGATAACGCGATGCGCAGGATGTATAAGTGGGAATGCGTGTATATATCAAAATTTTCTGCGAGAAAAAAGTTAACGTCACGGTACTTAAGGCTTAGATTCTTGTCTCGCGACTTGACAACTTGTAATGCGAAGCTCATAATCCAGATTGATTGGTTTCAAATGTAATAACGCATTTGCTAAATCGTAGGTGATTGTTTTGTAACAAAAAGTGCGACTCGATTTTGTAACCATATCATCACGATTTATAATTATACAACTTATGGCGGTAAGAACCTTTATTATAAGAAATTATGCATTCACATACAACATATATAATGAAAATCATGTATTTTGCAGCCGCATTTACATATTTCATGGATGTATTATTCAAATTATTTTTTCTCTTCGTGCACTGATTGATCAAATACTACAAATCGTTCCATGTAACTATTTCCGCGTAGAACTTATTAATATACAGTTCTTGAGTGCACTAGAAATTATAAAAATGACTAACTTGGTAAGAATAACGTTCTTTCCTTGCAGTTCATGAATTCAGCTTCAGGAGCCGTTGCAGCGTCAAAGACGTTGCAGCAACAAAGCGAACAACAAAGCCACTTTTTCTCCGCGTGAAATGAATGGTTAAAATTTGCCATTGATTATTTTCAGAAGAAGTTGGCCAGACGAATTTTACCACGGGCGACTATCAAACGACGATTGAAGATACGCTAATTTTTGCGGCGCGGCCGCGTACATGCATACCCGAGATTGGGATCGCGCTATTTCGCCTCGATAGCCTGTATCATTTGTGAGATCCGACGATAGCGCATTATGATACTTTTGGATTTATCCGCGAATACGCGGCGTGTGGAGACCAAAGGAGATATTTACTGTACTTCGCCTGCACTCACACTCACGTGCGCTTCGCCGCTCGTCATGCCCCAATTCTTACCCACCACGCAGAGGAGGAGAAAAATTACAATATGCTCACCAATTTCTATCTCACGATTTGCGGACGTTTTTCCATTATGAACGCTACATAATGAATGCCTTCTTTTCTTTTTTTCTTTTCATTCGTGGAGGCTATAATTATTGGATATCAAAGTTGACGAATTTGAGTTTCGTGAGAAAAAAAAGAAAAACAAAACTTGAGAAGAGAAAAGGACCTCTGGCATCTTGATTGGGATTTTAAACAAAACGAGATTAGTTGAGCATGTAAAGTGAGAAGTCTATAGGGGATGAAAAGTTTAAGATCTGTTACCGGGGATGTAAGACTTTATTCACTTATTTATAAATTGTAAAAACGTACTCAGAACTGAGATATTTCAATTTACAAAACAAAAAAAAATTTGTTTTTTCTGATCTCTTCTTCAGACTGTTTTTACAGATCCTTTGTATCTAATGCGAATTTCTAGATAAAATACTGGACGAACTTTTTTCGTGAGCAAAGCAAATGGAGCAGCAATCACCGATCGTAAAGCGCAAACAAACGATCGGCCAATTAACTAATCAAGCTTTTATCTTAGCACGCCGACTTTCTAACATAAATTTTCTCGCGTCTTTGCGCAGTTCAATCATATTTCCATTGGCGGCCCGCGAACGATTCCGCCGTCGATGTCTCAGGCGGTTCTTAATATCTCCTAAATATACGCCAGTCGTAAACCACAAAAGAAAGTCACCGGGCGTTGCGGCGTTACAGTCGCGCATTCAAGTCACCGCATTACGCGCGCTTGTCTTTATCGTATACGCGCGCTTGAGTTAACCACCGACCACGCATTCCCATTGCATGCCATTTTCAATAAGTAAATGTCCCGGTTAGCGTGATTTAAAGCTATGAAAAACATACACCGTTTTATAATTCGCTTCGACTTAATCGACTTTTTCCGGACACGCCGGCTTTTTAGGTCAAAGTTTATGCTTTAATAATTTCTCTTTGTTCGCATATAGTTGTGGAAAATGTACAAATATGACAGGTCAAATCTAACAAGCTGTTACGTCATTGATGCGAGACATTTTATATTTTGGAAATGACTTGAATGTTTCAAAAAAAGAAAGCGGGGAAAGACTATGAAAAAAGACAACATGTTCTCTCAAAGCTCGACTTCTTTGATAAAAAATTAAATTTCCCCAAACAGGGACAGTGAACCGATCGATCAACAATAAGAACCCGAGCGCCGCAACGTATCTTTTTTTCCAAGCGTACTTCAAACGCCCATTAACACAGTGATTTAAAAGTCGAGCAGTCCCTTTGTTCGAATATGGAGCAGCCGGCAGAGTCGCGTTTTCGTCTAATTAAATGCACGGCCCGCGGGTAATTGTTGCTATTGTGAAATGGCGCGCGCGTTTCGATGCGCGCTCGCGTCCTTTTTCCGTGCGCCAGCATCAAAAGGAGGAAAGGCCCCGGCTTGCTCCGTCGCCACAACTGAGTCATTTCCGCTTACGGTACCTCAGCACTTGACGACTAATTAGAACATCATTGCCGCGCGGCGGTTAAACAATGCGCCGCCTGCGCCGCCTGCGCCGCCTGCGCCGCCTGCGCCGCGGCACAATGGAGCCAGGACTCTCACGCGCCCGGCGGCCTAAGAACCGACCGATCGGCCCCGCGCTCCTGACACGTCGCGTTTTCGATAAAAGTGTCACGTGCCGGTGCACTGGGGGAAATTGGTCCGCTCAGTCGAACCTCGAACTTGCTGCAACAAAATATTCAATTTGTTGCCAGGAGTTGTAGTGGATATTTGCACAGTTTTTGTAACAAATTTGAAGTTTGAAATTATTTTAAATACACTGATAAAAGACCATGTAAATTTACGTGACTGTCTTTTTAAGTAACTGTGTAAAAAAAGTATTCACACCATAAGTTGCAGTGCAAGTTTTTATTAATTGATTGCAAAATTACCGATTCTGTAAATATTTTTACACAGATTTCGTAAAATTACCATACGTAGTCTCAATTTTTACAACCAGCGAGTAATTTTACAGTGATTGACATTGGTTATTTGTAACATTGACAGTCAGTGAGGATTGTTAAATTTAAAGAATTAGAAGAATTGATATTTAAACGTTTCGAAATGTATTTGAATGAAATGAATTTGAGATGTAACTTTAATTTCTCATAAAAAAAAATTATATTTTATTTGAATTGCAAAAAATTGTGGCAAACTTTTTGCGAACGTTCTTTGTACGTAATAACTAATACGTCTGTTTTTCCGGGCAATTTATCATGAAGGGTTGACTGAAATGATGAGAGGAAATTCAATTATGCTGACTTTGAGGAATGATATGTAAAGTTAAATCATAATGCGTGTGGCGTTTTTGAAGACGCTTAAGGAGTTCATTTGTATTCCAGCCGGAGCTAATTGCATACTAATAAATTTGCAGCGTTTTCATGCATCGCAAGTTCAAAAACTGTTTATAAGCAACAATATTTAATATTCGACTTTTCAACTGCAACGTTAACTTTGATACCGTTTTTTTTTTCTCTTTTTTTTTTTTCTTTCTTTCTTGAATAATACGTTGATAAATTGGCACGGAAAGAAGTCCGTGTTACGAAATAAAAATTGAGCAATTAAAACGTCATGTAGAAATCGATATTATCGCATGGAATCACAAACCATAATGCACGTTTGTATAAAAGCGGATATTTATTTTTAATTGAATTTCACATGAAATTATATAAATTCCCATTAATTTCCTTTTCACTTCAAGATGTAATTCATCTTTCTAAATAGTCACTAATTTAAGCGGAATAACAGTAAAGGTAAAATCAAGCGTTTTTTATTTTATCCAACATTTCAATAAATTTTGTCTACAATATCATTCTTATTGATTAATTTTAATTTCTCATTTCGCGTATTAGATTTTTTATTTATAAATGTCCGAAAATTTGTGTTTTGCTTTTTTCTTTTAAATTGGACACTGATAAAGAGGATTGAACAAATCTTGACGTATAACGAAAAGAACTTTAGGCCTAATAACAAGCTAATCACGCCACCATCGTTAATTTGAATAATCCGATTGGAAAGGACATGCCATTATGATTTGCCGTTTCCATCATTACGCTGTCATCTAACAACCTTCTACTAATCGCGTATCCTAAAGTGCCAAACTTTCGAGCGGAAATTAATATGCAAAAACGCAATTAAATTTCCAATTCGTTCATTTATATAACGAAAAGAAACGTAACGAAGATAACAATATGTAAGGAAGCGTGGTCGAAAATGGCGCGCATCCCTTTTACCATTATTTCAAAAGAAAAATAAAGCGCGTCTCGTGGCATCTGGGTCAAATGGTTGCAAACAGTTCCCTCTTTTCCCCGCTGCCAAACAATTACTTATTGCAAATGGAAAAAGACTTGCAACTGCGCATTGAAAAATGCATTAATGGAAAACGGTCGTGGCTTATTCTTCGCGATGCCATAACAAATGGCTAGTTTCTGCGCAGATAATTACCCGTTTGCAATCATTTTCATTCATTATAAAATATAATGAATTAAGTTACGTAAAGCCAAGTATAACATAAAACAGGAAAACGCCGCTTTTTAGGTCACGCTTTTTTCTCCTCATCGTCTTGATTCGCTCGAGCAGATAGATATTCCTCCGCCTCTTCGGCAAATTTTGACTTGGGACTTTCTCGGCAGGCAATTTCAAAATCGTCACGTAATTCCGTTCAAGTGGAATCGCTTCGTCCGTGCAATCATCAAGTTTCATTGACTAATCGTTTTGAAATTGTGATTACTTAAAGGGAAATGTGGAAAATGCATGGGCAAACAATAATATACTATTCTGAATGTTTCAGCATGACTTTTGTGTAAATTGATAAAAATGCAGCAACGATTCTGTAAACTTACTAGCCTCAATACTATTTGCATTGAATACAAATGAAAACAAGTTATTCAGTGGAAATAATCAATGAACGAACATTTCAGAGAATAATGAAAATTTTACAGTCCAAAACTGTCATGGCAACAATCAATACTTTTTTTCAATCTATGATTATTATTCTGTTTTCAATACGTAGACATTTTAATTTGTATTCCAGCAAAGATTACTAGGACCTAGATTTAGATAGGTGACAGTGGATATTTTTTCTTCGAATTTAATAATATAGTATAGGAACTTTTTTTGTGTAAATATAATATTTAAAGCTGATACAAAGAAATCAATAAATTTTACTTTTACATTTCTTACAGTACATTAATTTCCAAATTGCTTGTGTTTTTCAGGACAGAGACGAGCAAACGCGGCTGGAGATGAAGCACCGTAAAGAGGAGGACGATCTGTACCGAAAATTTGCGCATCACCGCGAGGAGGAGGACCGGAGGATCCGTGAGGAATTTCGGGTGCGTATATAAAAATCGATTAGCCAAAGAACTGGAAGGGGGGACAAAAAAAATGAAGTTAAAAAAAAAGTGCAGCATTGAGGGCTCGCCTTGGATTCCGAATAATTTACGACGTTGTTTTCGGTCGGCGAAATAGGACGAATGGGAAAAAGAGCTGGAACAGTTGTCGGAGAGGTGGGAACGCGAGAGGGGCCTGAAAGGACGATCGCAGCAGTTCCAGCAAGAAAAGGAGGATCTTGAGAAGAATATGACACTGCGCCGGGACAAAAAGAAGGAGAGCCTCACGAGAAAGATAATGGAGCACGAGAGGTATTATTCCGGCGAAGAGCGATGTTCCCTCGAAGCGAGCTGTGTTGTTCAATATTAATGATATCGCTGGGACGTTTTGTAAATTTCCTCCCGTAACCGGGGCGAAATTTACAATTTACAACTCGCGCTACAAATGCGCCTTATTTATGGGACTATTCACTCGAGATGTTGCGTAATGTTCCCATCGCTCTTGCCGATTTAATTAATGTATTTTTTTAATGTACAAATTACTTTTTTTTTTATAAATATACCAAAAGAAAAACAGTTTAAAGTACATAAAGTAACCCAATTTTTCCTTTTTTATATGAAAATGAGGAATACGTTAAAATAAATTTTTTACAAATATTTATCAATGACATTCGCCTTACTGTTAAAATATAACAACAAAAATCACTGTTCAAATGCAATTTCAAGTTTGAATTCACATTAAAAACGCTATAAGCTTCTTGCACAGAAAATCTATTAATATTTATCAAATGAAAAATAGTTTATTTCAATAAAATTAAATAATTTCTTCTGTTTTGATTAATACTTTATTGACTGTTATTTAGATATGATGAAATGTTGAGTAATGTCCGTATATTACACATGTGATTATTTAACAAATCAATTAAATATTCTTTTCATTTTAGATATTCTATTAGCAATTTCCTTTTTAATTTTAATATTCATAAGCTACATGTTAAATTGTAAAATCTCTTTCTTAGTTATATAATAATATACATAAAACATGTTTGATGCTAATTTTGATTTTCATTTGTGATTCCTTTTTGCTGTAATTTGTAAGTGTACATTACTTCTAGTAAAGATAAAATTTTATTGCGTTTTTCTCATATTTATTAACAAACATCCTAATTGTATTAATTGTACATTTTCTAAAAAATAATAAGTTGTTTCTTTTTTTCTTTCTTGATGGTTATTTATATTTGTAAATTTGCTTATTTTTAATAATATTAATTAATGTAATTACCACACAATTAATAAGTGGATTTATTAAAAACTATGTCTTCGACTTTTTCAGGGCGGCGACAGCAGCTCTCGTGGAAAAGCAAAGTTCAGAAATGCTAGAATTGATAAACGAAGCTAGAAGTGAATATATGCTCCAAGAAAGTTTGTATCTTGACGAAGGAGTGGATTATGCGCAAGAATCACCACCACCACCATATCCATCTAGAGCGCCGCCTCCTCATCCGCCAATTCTTGCCAAATATCATCTTTATAATGACCCCGCGGAATTTGCTGATATGGACAGAATCGCAATTTCTGTAAGATTTGAATAAAATCAATTCAAAATTATTCCTAACAGCACAAGTAGTTTATAAATTATCAATGAATATGTTTGAGATGTTAATAAAGTACAAAAGATCAAGTAAGCATCTACATCTATAATACTTTCAAAGGGTTTGGGTAGATTTTTGTTTCATATAAAACCTTGTTTGTAGAATTCTAAAATATCTTTGGATTACTTGTGTTGTTATAGATCACTATTTGTATACTCTCAATAAGTTTTTATAAATTATACATAATATTTTTTAGGTCGCCCAAGAGGATCAAAAAACTTTCACCGATTTAGTGCGACAGCTTGTCAGTAAATGTGGATCTGATATTGAAAAAGCTAGGACAATTTTTCGATGGATTACAGTCAAAAATTTAAATACTATGCAATTCGATGATAACATGCAAAGCGATACTCCGATGGGATTGTTAAGAGGAATCAAGCATGGCACAGAGAGTTACCATGTGTTATTTAAAAGATTATGCAGGTGAAAATATGAAAGTTTAACAATATTATTATTTAAGTAATCTTGTCGGGCCAAATAAATAAATTTTCGCTCAAATAGATTATACATTAAAATTTTTATTCTAAAATAACATTTTTAAAATAAATAAATGGATATTTTATAAGTATAGAATAAATGTAACGAAAATTATAGTTCAAAAATAAATTTTTATTTGATTTGTCATACTATTTATAATGTAACAAATACTCAAAATATTAATATAATGGAAATATTAGAAAGTCTATCCATGAAATCAGTACATAATCAATAGGTTAAATTGTGGAATAAAATATAGTAGTAGTACATGTTAATCATACTATATTACATTTCGACTAACTTTCAATGTCTGCCGTAATGTAATGTGTCAACCGGCAGACCGAATATCGAGACATTCTCCCTGTAATTAGTTACACATGGCTTCAGTCTCTGCGTTTCTATTTCTTTCCTGTATCTGCGTATGTCTCGTAAGAAGCAATATAGCGTCACACCACTTGCTTCACGCAAACTTTCCTTATCTGGAAAGCAGTTTTCCCATTTTTCATGATCATCCACAGTTTTATATTTATAAGGCCCATTTTTGTTTTCCTTTTTTTTAAACTTTATGATGCTTTTTTTATTTCAAACGATAACTGTTCCGTAATTCTGTGCCATTTTCTCTTTTTTCAGTTATGCTGGATTGCACTGTGTGGTCATAAAAGGATACAGCAAATCGGCGGGCTATCAACCTGGTGTATGTTTTGAAGACAATCGGTTCCGAAATAGTTGGAATGCCGTTTATGTCGCTGGTTCGTGGAGATTCGTTCAATGTAATTGGGGAGCTCGACATCTTGTCAATGCCAAAGAAATGCCCCACCCAGGTCAGCCGAAAGAAAAAAGCGACAGTCTTAGGTAAGTAATTGTAATGATGCTTACTTGCAATTTACAATTATTTAATTGAATAAAACTTGTGTACTTTATACATTTGTGTACTTTATACATCTAAACAGACCTATACTATTTAAAAACGTTAACAATGTTTCAACAATATTTTTATAAAGACTTATACAAATAGTCTCAATAATATATAAAGTGATCTTTTTTTATCAGAACGCAATATTTTTTAACATTTAAATTATAAGAAATTTTGTCGCAATTTTTTATTTAGAATATTAATGGTCAATCTGTTGAAAATATTGGTACAGAAATTAAAATATATTAATATATTTAATAATTGTTTTTTCAACTGGAAACTTGCAAATATATCTGCACATTTATTATATTAATTATACAAATATATAATTCCACTACAATACAACATTAAAATTTGCCAAGGTACGAGTATGACGATCACTACTTTCTGACCGATCCGCGAGAATTCATATACGAGTTCTTCCCGTTGCAAGAAGAATGGCAATTACTGAAGCAGCCAATCACGCTGAAGGATTTCGAAGAATTGCCTTTCGTTCGGTCGTTATTCTTCAGGTAATACGAGATAACATGTAATTGAATAATAATATTCCATTGATCAGCTGGGAAACGTAATGATGAAAATGGTAACAGGCCATTTCATCGTTCAAGACGTTTGCCAACAATTATGAAATCGACGCAATTCTCTTGGCGATAATTCGAGCAGGTTGTTTGTCTGAGCGAAATTAATGCCTGTCAAATAACTATAAATTGCAGATACGATTTGTACTTCCCGGATACTAACACCAACGCAGTTATGTACACCGACTCGACTGGGGCGGCTACGGTGAGAATAGCCATGCCGGCTCACATGCAATCGTCTTTGATTTTCCATTACAATCTCAAGTTCTATGACAGTGACGCTGATAACTATAACGGTATATCATTGAAAAGATTTGTCATGCAGGTAATTGAAAATCAATGTTATTTCATTTTTCTGTACAATTAATTAAAAAATTTTTGAAATTGTAATTATGAATAATTAAAAAAGAAATTTATTAACATTTTTATCTCTTTCTTTTTTTTTTATTTGTTAATATGTTCTTATTTAATTTGTTCATTTAATCTCATTGTCTAATTTTATATTCCATCATTTAGTTCAAATTTGACCTGCTTTATTTTGCAGTCGGTCGTGGGAAATTTGGTTGCCTTTCGAGTTCACGCTCCTTGTTCAGGCGCTTTTCTTTTGGACGTATTCGCAAACGCAGTGACGCCTAAAGAATATTTAACGGGCGAACCGATGAAGTTCAAGAGCGTTTGCAAATTTAAAATCGCGTGCGAAGACCTGCAGACGGTAATGGTACCGTTACCGAATTGTGCAAGTGGAGAATGGGGACCTACTAAAGCGACGCGACTCTTTGGTCTCGTTCCAATTACACATCAGGTTTTCTTTTAATTACATCTTTCACGCTGCCGCGGTTTTCTTACCCCATTCATTTTGCAAGCTAAATTGTTCGAAAAAGTTTAAGGGAATCTAACGTCTAAAGATAACAATTTCACATTGAAAAATTTTTAAATGTACATTTCTAATAAAAAAAACTCATCAATTTAAATATTCAAACTTTATTTTTGAAATTATAATTATATTATATTCATAAGATAAATGCATGTGTTTTGATGACCATTTTTTTTACCACTGTAAATATTGGAAATCCATGATACCCTTATAAAGTTGATTTGCTAAATTTTAATAAAAATGCACTTGAAGTAAATGTTGCAGCGCGTATGTACAAGTTTATTAAACTTCAATTTCTGCATGTAAAGTTAATTATAAAATTTTGTTTTTAGGAAGCTCTGGTTTTTGCTGGGCGTGAATTAGAAATTCAATTTCGCATGTCACGATCATTGACAGATTTTATGGCAACTCTACACAAGAACGGCATTGAAGAGAAGCGACTTTCAAAATATGTCACTCATACGGTGACTGACGATGACGTTGTTACTTTCTCTATCACTTTTCCGGAAGAGGGTCAATACGGCCTCGACATTTACACACGGGAAATGACCGCGCCGCCTCATCACGATGTCTCAGGCGAAAAGCATTTACTCACGCATTGTTGCAAGTACCTCATTAATTCGAGCAAACGAAATTAGTCACGCGATCGTCGATCTGCGATTGTCGATCGCAATGAGACTTTTTCTTCTCTTTTAGAGATACTAAGTTTAATGCACGCGCTAATGTACAATTTGTTATTTCAAAATGTACTGTTAAACAGATGCATTTCCTTTTTATAAACCGTCCTATGATAATAGATAAATATTTTTATAATGCTACTAGCTATTTACTGAGGGTCGACGATGATTTTTTTATTTTTTTTTATTTTTTTTTTTTTTTTTTTTTTTATTTTTAAATTAATTGTTTTAAATCTTTTTATAAAATTTTCTTTTTATAGTAAAAAAAACACATTTAAATGATAAAATTAACTTTTTCTTTTATACACATTCCCCACCCCACCACACCTCCCTCCACTCCGTTTCCCTTCTTCTGCTTGAAAAAAAAAAAAATA
>JABFOV010003874.1:0-15146 GCA_022817685.1 Aradophagus sp. ZL-2020
TAATAATATCTCTACTTGTTAAAAATTAAAGATAAAGTAAATTATTATACCATAACTGTATTTTATAAATTGAAACACCGATATAAAGACAACTTAAAATGTTAATCGAAATTCAAGACTTAATTAATTTATTGATAAAAAAATTGAATCAAATTTTATGTCGTTGTTTCAAAGTGTGCAACGAGGATACTCATATTGCAAATATTGATCAAACGTACGAATAAGCAGCACGTTGCAACAATGCGAATGAAAATAATTTGTGCTCGTTCACAGTATTGGAGCATTGGCTGAATGAATTGAAATGTGTTTGACGTATGAGGGAATAAGAGATTGTTCCTGTAAGAGGCAAGCGTGCTTCTGGTCGAAGCGCATGGAAGAGGCTGAGGGGTCGTTGAATCGACAACGATGACAGATATTGTTCGTAGGTGGGTGCGCGCGCGATCTCGCTCTTGAGCATCAAAGTTCTTGTTTCACAGTAACTCGAGCCAATCTAGTTTGATGCACTAAGTTGTCCGAGCAGAGACAATCTAGCTGTTAACTTTAAATGAAATATTTATGGCCGCTCGAATACTTTGATTCGTTTATTCAGCGCTACCAATTGTTTATTTGTTTCCTCGGCTTCGTTCAATATCCTGCGCGAATTTATTCGCGATACAAACATTTTAAGAATCGTTCCTTCTTTATTTTTCGATGTGTCTTTTTTATATAACGCATTGATAAGATAAATATTTTAATAAGTGATAATTTACGTTATATTTTATGTTAGCTTAATTAATTGTTAAAATTTATTGATTTTTTTTTTTTTATTTTTAAATGTAAATTTTGTATGAAAGAAGAGTTACTTAATAATAAAATGTTACTTTTACATGTTCATCGTACCAACCAAATTGTTTCGTATATCGTAATAATTGCTAACCAAATACTTGTTTTTCTAAGAAAATAAATATAAAGCATCAAAAACTATTACTTTAAATCTGTATTTAAATTTCTAACTCATTACAAATAATGATTTTGTAATAATCCACGTATTAAAAGTTGTAAGAATAGCAAAAAGTATACTTTGTTCCACGTGTACTTTAGGTTCACAATCAAATCAATACGTTCTCAACTTTCATTTCATTCATAATACTTTACCGGTATTAATGCTCTTTTAATTTCCAAGAAATAACATTTTAAACTCGAAAATATAATAATTCGGTTAAATTTTAAATTAAAAATTAAATGTAAGTCTCGTCATTTCCTATAATTCGATTAATTACAGTGCATCCCGAAAATCATAACCGAATGCAACTTGTCCTGTATATCTTTATATAAAACGTTTATTATTCAACTAATATATAATTCATCATCTAAAATCATTTATAAAGAGAATTTTCTTCTTTTCAGCTAAAGTAAAAAATTACGGGAACGATTTTCAAATAATGTTCACCTACAAACACGTACAGTTATAATCTCAAAATGGGTCATGACATATTAATCAATGCCTAATATTATTTATATTAAATCATTAAATTAGCGCGTCAATTAAGTGGCAGCGATCTTTACGAATTACGCACAAGGCGACGTTTATTATCGTGATATAACATGTATTCTATGAGTCCATTAAATTTACCCGATTACCCTGTCAAGAAAATAGTAAATCGAATCCGTTATAGTGACGCAGCACATTTGACGCTCTGGTGCTGTCCGTTCGCCAACTTTTTCACTTTAGATAATAGCCTTTTTTTACTTCAGGCAACTAGGATACCTTTATTTTTTGATTTTCTAACATTTTTCTATCAATTAAACATTTTGAAAAGTACTTAATAATATGCAATCTGTTAAGATGACAACCAAGTTATAGAATTAAAAATCTGAAACTACCTGAGTATCAAAAGGCACGCGTATTGCGTAGATGATGAAAATGATGTCAAATCCTTTTAATTCTCCGGTCCTTACCCCATAAATTAAATTCTTGATTTCGTACAAAATAAAAGTTTATTATCTTTAATGGAGAAAATTTAACAAATTTGAATTTATTTCCAAGGTTGATAGAAAAAGAGAAATATCTTTCATACAAAAACATGTAATATGTACTATCTAAATTGATGTTATAAATAAATCAAACAAAAAATGCTAGTGAATTGTTAATGTGATAAGGATAACTGTAACTGATGATAACCTTAGTGTCAAAACTAATGAAATGAGTTTACGAATACAGGTATAAACACTTATACGTATAATAATGAGAGGAATGTGTGGCCTAAAAAAATACATAAAACCAGTTGGTTTGGTCTCAGCTGCACTTTGTATACGTATACCTGCGAGTATACATGTTTTACTTAATAAAAGTGCTTTCGTATCAATACCTTCAACTATAAATGAATTATTTTATATTATAATAGCGGTAATAGAATCTTTTTGTGCGTATCAAAAAAAGCCTACAATTATATCGTCTTTTATTGAAATCGTGTTATACCGAGTGAATGCTGTTTCTTCTAGATCTTGCTCGCATTCGTTTGTGCAGTAAACGGCCAAATATGCAGAATACACGCATCTAATTACATGCTCCAATAACTTGGCAAATATTGCCTTAGTTCGTATTGTGTAAACGTTTACAAATTATTCTTTTGCTCCGATTTTTATCAGCTGTTCTGATATCAGTGATATTTTAAAACGAAAATTGTTTTATTTGAAAGCAAAATTTGCATCGAATTTGATGTATATATTACTAATTTTTCATAAATATTGAAAATTAAGATCAATTAAATTAAATAAATAAAAAAAGCGTATGTATTTCTGTTATGTGTTTCAGTACTATAAATAGAAGTCGAAAAGTTGATCAAACGTTGCGAAAATATAGAATCGATATTGAATCTACTTTTCAACCTCAATACATATTGAGTTAATTCAATGTTGAAAAATCAAGGTTGAAGCAATAAATAAATCTAAATTGAACCAAGCTTTAATCAACGTCGGTTGTCAACGTTGATAATTTTTAAAAAATTTAATTATTTGAATTTTTTTTAATATTTATAAAACCCTAATTTAATTAAATTATCAATCATAAATTAGTATTGATTAAACTTTAATTCAAAAAAAAATATTAAACTTTAAGCAGTCATACCTTGCATTAGACGATAGATAAACATCCTATAGATTCAATGTTGTTCACAGAGGAAACTCCAAATGGTAACTTTTATAAGATTTATAATAAATTTATAAAATTTCTTGATTCGCACTGTAACAAAAAAAAAATAAATAAATATCATTATACACGTCCCTTAAATTCATATAAAGTTCATTGTACCTGAAAATTAATGAGGAATAAAACGACGATAAAATCTCAGTATTTATACATTAATTGTTAATCGAAATTTCTGACTAACAAATCGACGCCCCAGACGAAGACTAGGTTATCTCAAATTTTGGTTGAAGACTATGACATTTCAAAATTTCCTATTTATAAATACACGTAAAATTTGAGATGACATAGTCTTCAACCAAAATTTGAGATAGCCTAGTCTTCCTCTGGGGCGTCGAAATATAGTTTTTATTATACTTACACAAAAAACCACATTTTTCCTCCCTTGGGAGTTTTAGAAAAATATCGTTTTCTCGCACTTGACTGAACAATTCTTTTGCACTATTCGCTTTAAATTCTAGTAAAATAATATTTTTCATTTTTAATGATTTAATGGTATTTAATTATAATTGTAATATTAAAAAGAAAATAATAATCAATTTTAATTTACATGTTTTCAAACGGTAAAACAATCTAGAATTAACGCTTACATTGATAACAACCCACGGGCATTTAAATGACTACCTGTAATTTTGAAAAACATTACGTCAACAGTGATGCTGGAATGGACTATCAAATCCGAATAATTACATCATCACGAGGAATTCCCTGCTGAAATTCGACAGGTAATCGCAGATGAAACTATGTTCTAGGCGTAAAAGCGCAAATAATCTTTGACTTTCACTAAGGTCGGTGAAAGTCCGACGAATTAAACCGGCGTTTGTTCAGAATTGCGTTGGATCGACAACACGGAAGATTCACACAAGATTGCTATTTTTGCAAGAACTTAGTAATGTGGAAAATGTAATTCAATCTCAAATTGAAATTGCATTTATCAATTCAGGATACGCGTAATTGTAAGGAAATTAAATTTTTCGTTACCGTGCAACAAAAATGTTTATTATTATCTAATAGAAACAATAATGATGAGAAATTATTGCGACAAAAAAAGACTGTTTTCTATTTTATTGCCGCCATTTGAATTCGCAATTGTAAATAATATTATGGTGCCCTCTGTTAGTCTTTACTGAAATTGTGTACTTACAATAATCGATAAGAGAACATTCTGTAATTTCTTTAAACATTTTTCAAAAATTAAACAAAACTGTTTTTATTATTATTTACGTAGATAAGTTATTGTTTATGTTACAACATAAATATTAATATTTATAACTTTTTTAAAATAAAATTAGAAATAATTGCAGTAAATATTTAATTACAATTTTGTTTACAAAAAATACAATATATGGCAATAGAACAGATTTGAGTCATATAACTTATTAAATAATGTTAAATTACGCAATATAAAAATGTAATAAAATGACAAGTCAAATCGACCGCCCTTTCACTTACGTAGCATAGATGACGCATGAAATGTTCAAATAACCTCACACACGTTGAACACCATTCTATTCTAATTCGATATTGGATCCTGTTATAAACATCTGGAAACACGTGTACCGCTGTAAGTTAAAAAATTAAAGAATTATAATTATACATCACAATTTGCAACATTTTTTTTTGTATCTTCTTCTTTCACTGACAACTTTATTTAACAAACTTATTTTGTATCTTAAGTTAAGAAAACAAAGCTGTAACAATTTTTTTTTGAAGTGACCTAAAAAGCATTTTATAATAAAACAAGATAATTAGTTGTGTTAAATAACTTTTTTTGTGCTACTCAATTGATTTCCTCACTTTTATAGAAATATAATTTTTTTTTTTTACTTTTTACCTCTCTTAATACAAATATACTAATGCAATATACTAATTTCC
Organism: Aradophagus sp. ZL-2020; assembly: GCA_022817685.1. NCBI lineage: Eukaryota > Metazoa > Arthropoda > Insecta > Hymenoptera > Scelionidae > Aradophagus > Aradophagus sp. ZL-2020. The sequence continues at coordinate 5,060 of JABFOV010003874.1, forward strand.
ACATTAACGCAGAACAAAATTTTCTTTTCACATGTCACGAGTCGTGGGTAATATTGTATTGAAATGTACTATTTTTAATTGTTTCAGACAAAAATGAAGGAGTTATCTTGGGAAGATAAATACAAAATTATTACCAAAAATTTGCATGAAATTCTGGGAGATGAGAAGTTGAAGACTATTCTCAAGCAACGAGATTTGAAGCTGTACTGGGGGACAGCTACTACTGGTAGACCTCATATTGCCTACTTTAAACCAATATCAAAGATTGCTGATTTCTTGAATGCTGGTGTTGAAGTCACCATTCTTTTTGCTGATTTACACGCTTATCTGGATAACAAGAAAGCACCTTGGGAATTACTGCAACTGAGAACAGAGTATTATCAAGCTATTATCAAAGCAATGCTTAAAAGTATTGGAGTTCCATTAGACAAATTGACTTTTGTTAAAGGGACCGATTTCCAATTATCAAAGTAAGGATATGTTCATTAAAATTATTCTTTTTAAAATTGATGCTTTTTTATCACATCAAATGTTCATGCATATTATTACTTTCTAATTATTTTTAAATATGATGCATAATCATTCTATCATTAAGAATTTAAATTAAATTGTAATAGAATATGTACAGATAATACATATTATCACAATAATAACAAATATATTGATCATTAAATTTAAAATATGACTACTTATAATATTTTTCTCTAAAACAGAGATTATACATTAGATGTTTATCGACTAAGTTCAATGGTCACTGAACATGATGCTAAAAAAGCTGGTGCTGAAGTGGTAAAACAAGTCGATCACCCATTACTTTCTGGTCTATTGTATCCAGGACTTCAAGCTTTGGATGAACAATATTTGAAAGTGGATGCTCAGTTCGGTGGTGTGGATCAAAGAAAAATTTTTACTTTTGCAGAAAAATATTTACCAATTTTGGGTTATGATAAACGAATTCATCTTATGAACCCAATGAGTAATTATTTTCAATTTTCATTAAAACAGAAAATAGAATTCACTTTTTCAAATGAGCTAAATAATAATATATCTTTATTTATCATAGTTCCAGGATTAAGTGGAAGTAAAATGTCTTCTTCAGAAGAAGATTCGAAAATCGATTTGCTGGATAATGCAGCTACTGTGAAGAAAAAGTTAAAAAAAGTATTTTGTGAACCAGGAAATATTGAAAATAATGGTCTACTGACTTTCTGTGGAGAAGTTATATTCCCTCTATTTAAAGACGAAGAAAAATTTCTTGTATCAAGAAGTGAAGAAAATGGTATGATTTATAATTGTGAATTTTAGGAATTGCGTTTGATTTTGTTACGTTTTATTTTAAATGTTTGTTTTTTTCAGGTGGAAATGTTAGTTATGCAACTTACAAAGAACTTCAAGAAGCTTTCAAAGATCAAAAGATTCATCCGGCTGATTTGAAAGAAGCAGCTGAGTTCTACATTAATAAATTATTAGATCCGATTCGAAAAGAATTTTCCTCAGATTCTAAGTTACAATCGCTTAGTGCAAAAGCTTATCCACCGCCAAAGAAAGAAAGTATGTACATGATTACTTACTCAAATTTTAAAACTTTTTTTCCCTGATTCAGATATCTATTTATAAATAGAACGATAAATAGAACGATTAATAGAGAGACAGATATAGAAATTAATTAAAAAAATTGTGAAAGGATTATGAAATTTATTATTTAAAAAATATACTTACTGAGTGAAAAATTATTTTATATAGATGTAGCTGAAGCCATTGTACCATCCAGATTGGATATTAGAGTTGGCAAAATAATTGAAATTGCCAAGCATCAAGATGCAGATAGTTTGTATGTTGAAAAAATTGATGTGGGAGACGCAACTGGGCCTCGAACAATTGTAAGTGGTTTGGTCAATTTTGTACCGATAGAAGAAATGAAAGACAGGCTTGTGGTGGTTTTAGCAAATTTGAAGCCAGCCAACCTCAGAGGCATTCAATCTCACGGAATGGTATTGTGTGCATCAGTGTAAGTTATGTTTATAACAAAAAAATGTATCTTAAATAAAATTGCATTTCTAATGTTTTTAATTGATTTAGAAATAATAAATCATGTTACTTTTAGAGATGAACCAACTAGGGCTGTTGAACCATTAAGGCCACCAAAAAATTCGAAACCAGGAGACAAAATTGTCATCGAAGGATATGAAGATGGAACTCCAGATGATGTATTGAATCCTAAGAAAAAAGTTTGGGAAAAGTTACAGGTATATAATTTAAAGCTCATTAATTATGTGAAATGAGATGATTAAATGGTTTATAATAAATAAATTATTATAATTACCACAGGTGGATCTAGTTGTCAATGCTGACGGTGAAGCAAGTTGGTCTGGAAATTCTTTATTAACACGGAATGGAGAAAAAATTACAGCTGATACTTTGAAAAATGTTCCAATTAAATAATATTACAAATATCCTTTTTTCTTTTAATTTTAATTTACACTATTTTATCAAAACAAAACAATCCTTTTGTACTATTTATGCCACAATCTGAAAAATAAAAAATAATGTTATTCAAAAAAAAAAAAAAGAAGACTTTGTATTTAAAATTAATAAATAAAATAAGAAATAACAGTAACCAAGGGTTTAGGTTTCAGCATAACAGCAACATTGATGTTTTTTTGATAGAAACTAAGTATGATTATTAGACCCTTTTACAAAGAATCAATATTTTAGAAAAGAAAAGTCCTATGTATTCACACGAAAACGTTCTGTATGCACTTCGCGATGTGTATCTACAAAAAACAGAACCATTGCATCACAATTGCAATATTTTTCGTATTCGATGAGAAAAATATCTACATTCTTCGAGAATAAGCGTTAATTATACAATAATAGTAATAATATTTAGAATAATATTAAGAATAAGGATGTGCTTTGTCGGTATAACACTTTTATACCTATGCAACAGAATCTTCACACTTATTCATACTTATTTCGAACGCACCATCCATTTTGTATATATTCATTCACTCTATACAAACGGCCACGAAAACTTTCGATTTTTAAACGATAATGCTCATTTTTAAACCCAGTAATCTACGAACCATTGTTTCGAAATCGATCATGTCAACAGAAAACTTGGTAATGTAAATGATCACTGTAAAATGATCGTGGTCGAGCGATCATTATGGGCATTGAAAAAGGAACATTATCAATAGCGTAAAAATCAATCTAAAAAGGGATGAGTGCTTTTTAAATTTCGAACATTTCCCACACGTTAGCACCAATGCAAAAGGCAGTGCTACTGGATACGTGTCAGATCCGCGCGCATTGATTCCGGAATAATATGCTCGCGCCAGGACTGTTCTAATTTCATAGTTTTCATAAAAAAAGTGAACATCGTAACAATGTACAATTTTTATCGTAATTTACAGTGCACTGAAACATATAAGAGATGAAAGAAAAGGGAAGGACAACAAAATCTCATCAATATTCAATAACATTCACTCAATAATGTTAATAATAATTATAAAACGGTCTACTTAATGCCTTCTTTGTAATCAATGTTTCTTTTAAAAATTTGTTTAATGTCTAGGAAAAAAAAGTTATTTAATTAATCGATCAAGTATTTATTAAATGAATGCAATCGAATACTATAAGAAAATTATTAGTTAACAACGAAGAAATGTGTACAACTTTTCCCATCTCTTATTAAAAGTTCGAAAAAATTGTGCAAAAAGTATTCCTGACGCATTACGAGTTTTGTGACATAGTCACGCAAAGCTTGATCAATCAATGTTATTCTTACTATAATCGCTCGTTCGTTATTTGATAAAATATTTTTGTTATATCACAGGGGATGCATGTCCTTTCATTCACTTCACACAATACAACCACAATCAACAAATAATTACAAATTTTCCACGAGGAAATGAATCTTGGAAATTAACAGTTGATAGTTAATTTTCCTAAATAAGTGGACACTTGATTATTTAATAATTCATTAAATAATCATTCAATTAAATCAGCTAAGAAAAAGTATCACAACACAATTTCTTAAAATCGTCGCTAATACTTCCATATAAAGTGTAACTTTTTTTAAGTTTATCCAAAATTTGTTTGAAGAAAACTTTAATCTTTTGTTAACAAAATGTCATCAAACGATACTGTGAAAATAATCACTAATAATTTCTACAAAAAAAGAAACTTTTAAAATTGATGTTAAGTGCAATGGATAAAATATTCTATTGTAAATTTGAAGTAACTGAAAACAGAAAAATTAATGTTATAGAAGAAAAAAAATACATAATTAAAATTACAAGTTATGATATCGAAATTTGATTGTACAATTAAATTTGTTTAAAACGTCAGGCATACTTTTTTAATAACTAATAAAAATTTACCTAAGAAGTACACAATGAAGTAAAAGTTCTCATGTATATGATTCTTTTTTCTCTCTCTATATTACATCAATTAAATTAACTCGAATCCATTTTATTACGAGATTCGGTATCCCTCTCAATATACTTTGCAATAAATAAATAATTAAATAACTTTGTATTTATTTGTATGTGTGTTTCTTTTTCATATCTTTTGCTCGAGTAATGCTAGAGATCTGTTTGACTTGCGAATCTTCTTTGTCTTATCTCTCCTATGTCTCCGCGTGCACATATGTGCCTTTATGTCAGTGTAATGTGTGTACTTACACATTTTTATTCATAATTTAAAGCGGTACGATTTTTGAAGGTAAAAAAATTAATTAATATAACTATAAACCACTTAATTAGTAATTTTCAAATCATTTTTTTGTGGAACACATTTTGTTTACAAAAGCAAACTCAATTACAAAATGTAAGACACAGTTTCTTCACTGAATGACAAATTGTATATGTTTATAATGGAGTATATTATATTTGAAAATTGATTATTTATTTAATTAAAAGCATAATAACTTCAATCCTTTCTATGAAATTTTCTAATACTTGTAATTCCCATTGCAACAGTTCAGTTATTTATAACGTACAGTTATTAACCTTGAATTGTAAAACAGCAAATTATAAAATTAAGATAATTTGCAAATCTAGAATAGCAAGGTTATTGATTATACTTAATAATGTTATACATGCGTACAACAAATCAAGTTTATTAATTTTTATAGTTTATTAAATTTAATTTTAAATAAAATATTGTATTACGTATTATTCAAAAATCGTTGCGCTTGAATAGGTATGCATGTGTTCTGAAATGTCCTCTCACGCTTAGCATTATCTCGCTTTCTACAGTAATAATGACATTACACACGATACTTGAATTATACGCTTAATTAATAATTTAGCGCATGTAGAAAGTTTACACTGCTATAGACAGTCATATTTTCGATTTGCCCCAAAGACAAAAATTGTCGCCGTTTAAAGTTTAAAAAACAAAAATGTACCCTCTGTGCAGTCGCTCTTTTGTCCCTTATGATCTTTTGTTATTAATCGCTCTCTCGCACATTGTCTACTGCGTGTTTCTTTTTCGTCGTTATCCTCGTCCCCACGTGACATCCTTTTATGTCTTTTTCTTTTGCGTTTCTTTTTTTTCCGTAATATCTATAAATATCATATTCATATGTATAATATATATTTATATATTTATGTATACGACTATGTACACGTTTTTTGTCATTTAAATAGCACTCTTTTCTTAATAAAATATTATAACTTCCAGTTCAGTTACGGCGATAAAGTTCCCCTTTGGATGACGGTGATAACGACGACTGTGCGATGACAATAATAATCGCGTTCATAATAATAATAATGTCTCATGATAATGATTATTGTAACTGTATACCGTTAATATTATAAATGTTTTCCCTTATCACTATTAGCATTTTATTTCTACTTTTGCTGTTATCTGTTTATGACTACCGCTACTTTTTTCATTATTTTTATTGTCACCAGAGTTATTAATATTACTGATCCAGTTTTTCGCGAACACATTTTCTCGTGTGGTTTGTCTCAGATTTTTATACATTGCTACAAAGTTAACGAGTTATATGAATGCAGCATGAATGAAGTATTATGAAATTATGCACATACAAATTACGAAACTTGTATTGAAAAAATGAATCATGAAAAATGAGGTAAATAAAAGTTTAAGTCTGTTGTGCTGCTATCAACAAAGTGTATAATGATTTTGTATGGATGAAAACTTGCCAATAATATTAATAACACTTCAACAATAGCAATAAATATATTCATAAAAAATTGATCGCACCAAACTTAGTTGTATATATACGCAGCCAATTGTCGATCGTATCATAAAAATATGTTTCAATATAAATGTTACATTGAAATGTAGGTAATAATCAAATTTATTGGTGTAACATGTAACAAAAGATAACGACGAACAGATTTGAAGTTGTTAAGTTAATCAGTGTAAGATTAAATGTCACTAAAAAGTGAGTACAATTTTCTATTCAGCAATTGACAATAATTTTCAATGAAATCTACTACGAAAAAAGTTTCAGTTTGAGACTCAATAAGTGGATTCGTAAATCATTGAAACCTAAAGAAAAGTAAAGTTTGCAACTTGGTTAACATTTGTGGTCGCATTTGATTAATGAAACAGCTGCTATAAAAATTGATCCTTTCTCAGTCGTTGTGTGTTAAGTATTTAAAAAGTCGCATGTAAAATGTCTGAACAACTATACAAACATTGTGTTACAATTGAGATACAAAATCATATAAAAGTGGTTCATTGTGGAAAAGATTAAGGAATGGTAATCTCATATTTTCAGACATGGGAAGTAATGTCGTTACAAGTAACGCGTTATTCGAAAACGTTACGTCTTTTGAGTAACGCTAACGTTTGCGTTAGTTTTTTTTCCTCAGAGTAACGGTAATGTAACGGTGTTCCTTTTTTTTTTAGTTACATAAATTTTTTTTTTGTATATATTTTTTCGGGATTAATAGAGTAAAAAGCTTGTTTTTTGTACAATGACATGCAAGCTTAAAAAAAATATACGAAACAAATACATATGTAATCTCTTTTACATTTGAAATCTTATTTTGATTGTAATTATGTTGTAATGACATAATGTGTTTGTTGAAATCGTTACGTTAAAATGTATTGCATATAATGTTACATTCTTTCCTAATTAATGAATTACTTTCTGAGTAACGGCAACGTTAACGTATTACATTTTTGACATGTAACGGTAACGCGTTACTTTTAAAAGCAAGTAACAGTAACGGTAGCAAGTTACTTTTTCTATCAAGTAATTTAACGGTAACGCGTTACATTTCGAACAATAACTTCCGATGTCTGCATACTTTCAATGTTTAAGTTTTGCTATAAAAAAAGTGAAAAACAAAATTACAAGAATTCTGGAAGAATCAAAATTGTAAACATTTATAATTGACAATTAAGTTAGTTACAAATGATTTAGAATTTGTAATATCAAAAAGAAATGTTGTTTTATATTAAAAAAAAACCTATTGCTTTTTTTATTTATCTTGCATGTTGCATTTAATTATTATTTTCAACATCATTTTTCTGCATTAAAAACGACATCTTTAGTTGATTAATTTACCGGAAATAAGTGTAAATTTTAATTTATCAGGCAATGAACGTTTTTTCTATGTAATTATATTTTCTTATTTTTTATGTTTTCTAATAAACGTTGGAAACTTCATACACATACCAAATTCTTTAATATGGTGCTTCTGTTTAGAAAGACCACTATTGGTGTAATGTACTGGAAAAATAATAATAATAATAATAATAATAATAATAATAATAATAATAATAATAAAAAAAAATTTGAATAAACTTAAAACTGCAAAATAACTAAAATTGCTAGAGTTTCATGTCAAATGTGCCCGTGCCAAATTACAGAATTCATACATTACTTAACAATGAAAAATGAATTAGTAGCTTGAAGTACTACCAACACAAAACATATTTTTTCTGAATTAAGCATAGTATTTTGCCTGTTAAGAAAATGATTATTTCTGTAATAATTTGCTTTCGGCTCATAATACAGACAAACTTATTTTTGAGTAAAGAAAACATAATTCCTAATCAATCAACCTATTCTTATTATTTAAACGTTTTTTTTAAATAATGAACATGTAATAAATAAATAATCAACAAAGTAAAATACATATGTATTATAATATGTACAAATAAAAGTTGTGAAAATTAAATTTTCAACTGCCTAAATGCAACGAAAAAGCTAACACGAAACCACGTTTCTTAATTTTATATTCGTTTCACAAATTCATAAAAGTTTACTCCACTGAAAATTAAAAACTAACGAGAGAAATAGTGGCGCCACGTGTGATCCGTTTCATCATTCAAACAGAAAATTTCGTTCCAGTCACTCATTCAGTCTCTCGCTTATCAATTAATCAATCAACTAATTATAATAATTCATAATCATGATAATAATTGTAATAATAAAGCAGCAATAATCGTTATTATCATCATCGATAATAATCATATAATATATAGAATTTGCATTATGTATATATGTACAGGGAACGTATTTGCGGCTGATAGTTAACGATTCTTATTATCGAGATCGTTTCGTTTCTTATCATCGAGACTGCGATACATCCTCCTTTTTATGAATGTCAGCCGGGTGAAGAAGCTGCGAGGCGTCAAGTGGCCGTCCAGGAACTGGGCCAGGTCCAGGCCCAGTGCCTGGACCCGGACCCGCGCGGTGATGCATGTGTAAATTATTGAGTGGGCCAGGACTCGGGTCCTTGGAGCGCAGAGAATTTACAGGAGGAGGCGGATATCCCCCATATAACTGCTTCGCGCGTTCTTCTTCCTCCACCCGGTACGCTGCCGCTGCCATTAGCGGATTATATCGCAACTGTTGTAAAGGGTCGTACCTGTAAGGATCTCGGAATGGATCTCCGGGCCACGTGGGCGCGCCTGGTTGAGCTGAGGACGTGGCAGCGGAAGGTGGCGGTGGCGGTGGTGGGAAATGTTGCAAAGGATGCGGTGGTACACTTACACCAGGCATCATACTCCTTGACATCGAATGAGGTGCCGGTGGTGCCGCCGACATACCATGTGGGTGCCTGGACAAATAGGGGTGACTGTGTGCGTGATGATATCTGTAAAAATATTAAAGAAAAATTCAATCTAAAATTAACAGCATCTCTAAATGCAACGAATTTTTTAATTAAAAAAGAATGGTGATTATATAGTATTCCTTGTGTACTATAGTAAAATTATATTGGTGTAATTAATTACCTTGGGTCTGTCATTGTATTATGTTGTGTATTATGTTGTGGTGGAGCTGGTGCATTTCCAGTGGACGACCCTGGTGGTTGTGGTGGCCTAACCAGCATCATCACCTCGTCCTCCTTTGAGCGTGGTTCTTCCTTCACCCTGATCTCCCCCGTGTCGATGCCACTCGATGAGCCGTTTCTGAGTGGACTGCGTTCATGCGACATCCCCATGTGCCTTTGCTGTTGGTGCATCATCCTCTCGCGTTCCATTTCTCGTCTTTCCATTTCGCGACGCTCCTTCTCTCGTCTCTCGCGTTCCCGTTCCGCTGCTTCTTGTTGCTTTCTTTTTTCCTCTTTCTCTCGTTCTCGCCTTTCGCGTTCCCGTTGCTCCTCCCGTTCTCTCTCACGTTCACGCTCAAGCTCACGCTCTCGCTCCCGCTCGCGCTCCCGTTCTCTCTCCCTTTCTCGTTCTCTTTCGCGTTCTCGTTCTCGCTCCCTCTCTCGTTCCCGTTCACGTTCTCGTTCGCGTCGCGCACGTTCCCGTTCTCGCTCTCGTTCACGTTCCTCTAGCTCTGCTCGTCTATCTAATATTGCTGGTTCGGTTTTTAAAGCCCATGCAACAGTTGTAGGAGGAAACCCAGAGGTGGCTCTTTGTAATCTAAAAAAAATGTAAGTTTCTTAATAACATGTTCAATAATAATTTAATATTTGTTTCATTAATTACTTTAGGAGTAATTAATGAAACGTGTAATTTTTTTTTTTAGATATGTAATATCCTTGCGATAGTAATTTTATAAAATAAGTTACCCTCTCCAAGGATCGTGAACACTTCCTAGACCTGCTAGAGATGGCAGTTCTCTTGCAGAAGGGAAACC
>JABFOV010003875.1:0-15142 GCA_022817685.1 Aradophagus sp. ZL-2020
TGTGATGTAGACACCAGTGTATCACACTGACGTCGTCACAAATACTACGTGTCGAGCTTGACGATCGCAGTGTATGTGACATCTTTTATTGTGTGTGAGTCGTGTACAAGAGACTGCACCCCGCGATGTATCGCCAGCAGTGTGGATGTAGCTTAATATGTTTTTTATTTTTTTTTTGATAAAAATAATATTTTTTTTTTTTTTTTTTTTTTTTTTTTTTTTTTTATTTTTGACGATATATCTGCCCATTTAATTTTTGCGTTCAAAGTTTTCTCATTTATTTTAACAATGATTATTTCTCTTATATATTTTCCATTTCGGACAATTATTAATTTTTTTAAGATTGATTTCCACTAGTTTTTGTCGCGTAATAATAAAAGAAAATGGATGACGTAAAAATTAACTAAACTAATGGCTTCCGTTAGAGAGAAAATGTTAGCGAAATTTCAATACGCGTGACACTTGCTTATTGACATCTCGCATTCATTTTTCTATGAAGAGTTTCAAACAAACGTGAATTCAAAAGATTGAAAAGCTGCATGTTTCTACGAACATTGGTGAAGATTTAATTACGATTAAATTCTTTTAAATTATACTCGGAAGAAGATTTTAATTGAGGTACTTAAGTTTCAAACGATACTTTTTACGGCGTAAAAAAATGAATCATTTTATGTAAATTTAGGTTAACTTCAAATTTCGACGAATTCAGTTGTATTACGTTTGAAACAAAACGATTTAATTAATTGAATTTTAAAGTTCAGCTTCAAATTAATTAGCAACGAAAAACCTCGATTGACAAATCTACAATGAAAAACTCCGATTTTTTTATTGCCAACTTGGAAATAGGGATATTTTATTGCCGATTCAGAAATGGGGATTCTTCATTGCTATTTTGAGGGAGGTTTTTCTTCCCAATCGTTTATATATATTTTAAATTGATGAACTTTATTTACAGGATTTGCAAATAAATCGTGTAAAATTTTATAATTAAAAATTAACTTATTCAAGTTATTCAGACTTCAGACCATTTCGAATTGTCTTTTTCCTTGTTTCGTTTTGCTTTTGCTTTCCATTTTGCGTCATTATTTACATTCTCCTTCAATGAATTTGCAATCTGTAATTTTGTTTTCGAATATCTAGAATTTCATATTGTACTTAATCCTCACTAAAAACACGTGCGCTAAATAAATATATTTACAATCACAGTAAATACAATCACGACCTACTTATTCGCCTCAGACGTCCATATCCTTTTTTCTCGTCGACGCTGATAAAATCTTCAATTCTCGAATTTATTCTAGCGTCATCTAATATACATTTCATCAACCAGAAGAAAACCGGAAAAAAAAAAGAAAAAAAAAACTTTATACCCACACTATCGGTTTTATTTTCACAAAATCAGAGGTGTTTCGCGCGCAGAAGGAAAGCAAGTGCAATAAATAAATAAGCAAACAAACGAACGAAGGGTTCCACTGAAAAGTAACGTTTTGCACACATTGTCCATTACCAGGGCAACGTATATCCCATAAACATTTTTATTTTCCCGCATCTTGCGCCCGCATTTCCGTTTATCGTCGTGAATTTGCATGAGGGCCGAGGCGTAAAAACTTAATAAAACCGTAAAACGCCGTCCGGGGATACGATGGCGGCGCGTACGCCAGGCGGATCGGATTTCGAGAGCTTTTCCCTTTGCCGCGATAATAACGTAAGGAAAGGTTCAAAGGAGATGGACGGCCGGTTGGCCCGGCGTTTCGCGACTTATCGCGATCATTAGCGAGATGCAATTAGGAATGCACGGGCGAGATGTCGCGGCGCGGCGCGGCGCCGCGGCGCGCAGCAAAGCCGCTTTTTGCGTGGGCCAAAGCACAGCTTCAACCAGTGTTCCGGGCGTCGCGTCACGGCATTGCGCGTCGCGCCTTACCACCGCTCGGAGTCGCGCTGTTCGATTCGCGATCATACGTTCGTAACGATGAACAAATTGCAACGAAGTGGGAAGAGGGGGCACAAGTTTGATGTCAAATGAATTGATATCGACTTTGATCGTAAGGTAAATAATTTCGTACGTTCGTATAGTACCTTGGGATCGAAAGGACGAAGGTCGGGGACGGATCGTGTGGCTGAATCATTCAGTCTGAAACTTTGCCGATCGTTGGTGAAAAGAAAAGAAAGACAGAGAGTGAGAGAGAGGGAAGAAAAAAGGGGGGAGTAAAAGTTTGGTACATAGTGGTGAATTGTGACGGAGGGGAGTAGAAGAGGGAAACATAGGTAAACAGGGAAGAAGGGGTGGGGGGTACGAAGTGGGAAAAAGTGCGGCGAGGTGGATCGTCGAGCAGTCTAATGAGCCCGCGGGAAGATCGGCGAAAAAAGTTGTTCCGGGACTGAAGGCAGAGGTGCGGTTGGTGTTCTTGAAGCTCGCGCGCGAGTAGATGGACGTGCTTGTGAATTAATTAGCGCGGTAGGTGGAGGGCCGATTCAATCTTCGAGTGTCGCCGGCGATTGCAATTAGGTGAGTCTCGCGAAATACAAGTTTCTTGACGGGTCGGCGTTAACTCTCGGGCTACCGTGCCAATCTACCTGTAATTTATTCTCAAGTTCAATTTCAATGCTCGTTTTACAGATAGAGGACATTTTCGAGTAATTTGTCCTGGTGTTCGTGTGTGAGTGTGTGCGGAAATTCGCAGCTCATTTAGGCGTTGATTCATTTTCTACGAAATATTTGAGTTGACGATAAGTTGAAAAATTTAAAGTCTTAATGATTTGAAACTAGTTTGTACGCGGGAAAAAGACTTGATAATAATTTTGAAAATACCAAAAAACCATGGTGATTTGATTGCTTGACATCAATGAACAAAAAATTAGCTCAAGTAAGTCAAGGATGTACGGAAGCATAAGTAACAATCATTAAGTGATGACAAGTTATTTTAATGAAGAAAAAAACGGCAGAAAAATTTTAATTTTTGAACAAGACTAAACAACTTACTGAGTGCTTTAAAAACATGAAAGCACGAAAAAACATAAAGAAGAAATTTCACATTTTTTTTTTTAGAAATGATTTAAAAAGTTTTACATTCTTAAAAGCTTTAAGCATATCATTTCAATTTGTCGAACAGCAAGCGGAAAAATGCCTTTGAACCAAAAACACACTGTTAATAGAATGCTGGATGTTGATTCAACGACAAAATGTCATTGGATCAACACTCATTGTTTTAACATCCAGTGTTCTATAATCAATGTGTTTTTGGTTCAATAACATTTTTCCTGTGTTCAAAACAAAATTAATTCAATTGCAAAAAAAGTCTTGCAATTATTTTCGATCAATAATCTCTGAAACTTGATCATTTTTCCTCTTTTTATGACAATTTAATATTTAATTTGTCCATTCCTCTACATCGGTATGTATCATTTATTTTTTCAGTCTGAGTTTGACTAAACGAGCAGTAATTGATTAAATCGGATTGATTCGACCCGATGATTCGAGCGACCCGGCGTTAATACGCCGACACTTTTGTCTTTTTAACTTCGCTCGAGAAATAATTTATTTGTGAAAAATTATTTGCGGCGAGACGATTCGAGTTGTAAATTCAATTAAGACACTGTCGAAGCGGACAGAGAAAAATGGTGGATTATTTTAATTTGAAATTGTTCTCGTTTAAGTTGTATAATGCATAGATTAAGTCGTTATAAATGGTGTTGCATTTGAATTTATAGTAGGTTCACTAAAAAATGACGTTGATACGTAAATGCATCTCCTTCATCAATTTTGAAATGACTTTGACGAAAGCACGAATTATTGCACTGTAAACAACAATATCGGAACACATTTGATAAATTGATCAAGCATTATAGTATTTAACAATTATACGGCGTTTTCCTTACAGTTTTTTGCTATTTCACAACAACGTGCGTTTCATCACTTTCGTGTTTTTCGGTCGTGCTTTTTAATGATTTTCCGTAATGTACCGTTTTAGATTACTTTCCTGTTTTCATTAATATTAATAAAACGTACGAATCCAAAACGAAGCGTTTCATTATATTTTGAAAAATGAGATGCTGAAGCGAGGATAACAGGTGATTAATATTTTCAGTAGTTTAATAAATTAAAGGAAAAAGAAAAAAAAAATGCCAATGCAAGGGATACTTTGAATAGTTGGAAATTAAAACACTGCGATGATGTTGCATTTAATTTACGAATAAATGCGAGACGACTGATAGTTTTTTACTTTTACCGGTGATAAAGTGTATTCGGAAAACTTTAGTTGCTGAAACGTGTCAGTAACGTGAGATGTATTGAGATAAACTGTCTTATTTTGAAATACTTGTGTGGCATGTAACCACTCGTAAATACTTATGCGCTCCGAAGACTGTTGTTGAAATTTGAATTGTTACCCGAAAGCAAACAAATGTTATTCATTGCCTACCATTCAATCTCGTTTTTCGTTACGTACAAAAATTTTGTGCAAAAAAAAGTTTACAATTCACATTAAAATCTGCATTTTACTTTCGCACTACAATTTGTCAGTCTCGAGTCCTTACTACTGATTTTATAAAAGCAGAGAAATCTGTGTTTCTTTCTCCGAACGTAAAAGAAAATCCACGCGCGAAAAGTCGGATCCTCTTCTGTGAGTGCATTTGTAGCTTGGTTAATATTTCTGTTGGCTTTGTCCTAATTAATGTAATGAAGTTTGACGACTAAAACTGCATCTGCGTTACAGAAGAACATACCTATTCAACGTCGAGCAAACGTTTCTAATTTTAATATTGTACGACAGATCTTGTATTTACGTACAATTACATTCTTTTTTTTTTTTTTTTTTTTTTTTAAATTCCTTTGAAATATTACATTAGACGAATTTTGTCTTTCAGGAGAAATTTAAATTTCGATACAAAAACAACTGCTTTTCAAGATCCTTTTGAAAAATTGCACAGTTTTTTTGTCAAAAATCGTTTACTGCAAAGACAAAAGTGTAATTGAATCGTTAACAGCCTTCCTTACATATTGTTAAACTGATATCTATCTCTTGATTGGTTATATAGAAAAATATTCTACAGTGGTTTACAGTTAAATCTTGCAAATTCAGTTCATGACGTCGGTACATTTTATATAATTTGATTAAGATGAAATGTGCAATACTCGTTTACTGTTGAACAAAACAAAAATTATCACAACCATCCCGATGATAAATCAGTGAAACGTGCACAGATAATATCAATAATAATGTAAAATGGTGCATAATAAAATGCAAAAAATATTGCGCAATAGATATGCGAAATAAAAGCGAGAACATTTCTGCCGTTCGGGTTTGAATTTCAACTTTTATCTCCTTTCGTATTTCCCTTTTTCCTCAACTTTATTTCTTACAACTTATTATCGTCCTATTAAAAGTTGGTGCGCGCTGCAATTCAACGTTTCGTAACGAAAAATAAACGTTATTAACGATTCAGCTTATTTCGGGTAAATAACTCTAAATTTCGGCTTGATTTTTGCTAAACACGTAATGGAGAGTGGCGCGCCGTTATTGCAACGGTGCATTTGACGAATTCAATGACGGAACCGGCAAACAAACATTATTTTCAAAGGTATTTACTTACTGCAACGGTAAACAGACGGAGTATGAACAAATACAAGAGCGGTCGTCGCGAAAATTATATGGTAGAAAGATCAATGTGGTGGCATTGCGCATACAATGGAAACGAGTGTTTCAATATCAAACATTTTTAGTGTTTCTTTGAAAAGTATTATTTTACGGAAAGAGTTCGATTGTGACGAAAAACAGTTCTATGATTTTCGAGCAGCACAACGAAACGACATTTGTTACATTTTTTTTTCTTTTTTATCAATTTACTCTTGATTTTATGAAAATAAAAAAATAAATAGCAACATCATCACCCACCGAAATATATTTAATAAATGCATTTCAGTGAAAAAAAAAGGGCCAAAGCTGAAGTAAAGTAAGGAAAATATGAGGACATTTATAAATAATAATTTATATAACTTAAAATTTCCTTAAAGATTCTGCAATGCTTTTCTTTGATATGCTTTTTCGACCGTCGGAAAATTGCAAGGAAAAAAAAGTTTTAATCACGTTAAATCCGTAGAAACTAACAAAGAATACATTAACATACGAATGACGTTCTTTGTTTCACCCCGCGCGCATATTTTGGTGAGATGTTTTAATGAAGCATCACAGTTTCTCTTCGTTTTATGGCCGAGTACGAAATAAAATATACAATATTTAATTCTCCGACTCCTGTTTTCTAATGTTAATGCGAATTCGTATTCAACGTTCATTACAACTGATATTCAAATGAAGATGAAAAAATGAATGGGTTGTATTATATTTCAATTACATTTTTACATCACTTGACATGACGCGCTTTATTAACTGAATTCAATTTGCTCTTCATTATAATGTAGGCTAATCTATTATGTAAATTAAGAGTAAAACTTGCACATTTGAAACGCTCATGCACGCGAGCACGAGTAATTCATTTATTTGATAGATGAACAAATTCACTGTTGTGTCAAAATCGTACTGCGAATATTAATGAACGGCCACGTTTAGTTGTTTAAAATTCTTAATCAACATTGTCAAATTGTCGGAATCACTGGGCGTGAGTTAATTTGTCTAAGCAAACAATTGCAAAGTGTAACGAACCTGACAAATTATTGTCACGTACCATGTAAGACATTTTCATATGTGATAATAATAATGATAAATAATAATATTGTAGACATTTTACATTTTTGAAATAATCGACTTGAAGCAGCCCAAGATCACAAAGTTAATTTGATATTTTTCTGTTAGAATGCCTATTACGTCAAACAATTTTTTTACAATACATATGAAAATACGTTAAAAGAGTAAAAATTAGTTTTTTGCCAATTATTTACAGCAGTGAAATGACAAGAGTATGAACGTTATCCTTTTTGCACAATACAACATTACTTTTTCAATCATATACAAATGGACCAGATTTTGTTGAAATCTTATTTGAAATTTCGCAAGGAAGAACTTTCCAAAACTAGAATTCTAAAGTTAGATGGCGATATTTGGAAAGCAACGTTTGAAATCGGGCGGGTTATCGATGCCGCGTATTTATGTATAATTTCGACGGTTCGGCCGAATCGCCGAGCAAAAATGTCGAAACTGTTACACGATAACTTCGCTTCCAATCCAAGTGTTCGCGGCGCAAAACTTTCGAATATCCGGCGGCCATCTTAATTTCAGATGATTCATTCAGGCGGAAACATTTAATCCGAAGCTCTGCGGTCGTTCCCTTTTAAGCTCGGGCGAAAAAATGTTTCAATCACATTTAGGTTATCGCGATTTAATTAAAAATTTAGACTTTCAAGCGCCATTTCATGTGTACTTACAAACTTTGAATTTATCTTGCGTCAAACAAGTAGAGCGATAGAAATGAAAGAAAAAAAGAGTCGCCATGAGTTTACCTTGCGCGAGGTAATATATAAATTGAAATTGGTTTCTTTTTCTGGATACTTTCCAAATGGAACAAGTTTGCACGCTGCACAGTTCCCGGAAGATTTTTGAAAACTTACGTACTTAACCGCGCGATGTCAAGACACTGTCTGTTCGTGTCGATGTTTGCACAATAAGAATATAGCATTTATATTACAAGCAAATCAGTTATATACAATGGAAAATTTACTAGAGCGATTGACACAAAAAAATGCAAACAAAATTATTTTACGCTAGAGTTTAATGATTTTTCTAAAGCATATTATTATTAATTTATAGAAAGAAATAGAGAAATGTAATGCATTGCTCTGACTTTTCGTTATTACTTTGGAATTTCCTTGAGGATCGTACTGTCACAATTTTCGTGAAAATTATTTATCACACGTGGATGATTACAAATTAAACGGAAGTGACCCAATTAATTAAGCTTTAGTCATTCGCACGTTGTTTCCATGTTCTCACACATTTACGAGACGTAAGATTTAAAATTCGGTAACCGTGAGAAATTTAATCGTCCGGTGTCGATAAATATCACGAAACATTTCCATATTTCCTCAACGTTACTGCAATTGGGATAAAAGCTTTACGTTTACTTGAATATAATTTGCGGCGCGTATATAAGTATAAGTTTACAATGCTGATGTCTTTATTTGGAAATTCCGAGTGCTGTACATCACATTTGCTTTCATCATACCAGCCAATACATGGCATACTTGTCGCGTGCAACTATGTGTGCGTTAATACGTATTCTTAAAGATACTCTCTTACAGTCATTATTTTTTTAAAACAGAGTTATTTTAAGAAAGTTCGAACCGTATATTAAAAAAAGTTAAAAGACAAAGACAAAATTGTCAAGTAATTTTTTTGTTTTGTGATTTAGATTTCGATTTGATTGATTTATACATTTGTACACCTGTTATAAAACGATTATCTAGAAATTATCATTTCTTTTGGTGTATGTCAAGTGACTTTTATTTCATCATCATAAATATATTTATAATTACTCTTTTTTCACGATTCTTTCTTTTTTCCACAGTAAATAACTAATCTGATGATGTTATATATGAGCGAGAAACAGAAATGACATAACTGTTGCATCCGCACAAAATAGTTAACCGAGTTTTAAAGGACCTCGTATCGTGCGATATAAATTTATACGAGCATTAATTATTGTCCTCCGGGACACTCCGTAGGTCGGCAAACTTCAGAAATTCGTTTACACTTTTATGTAAAGAACGTAATTCATGCCGCGGCAGAAAATCCATTCTAGCTTCATTTCGAAGGACCGGTTCGTCTCCCTATTCATGCAACTTGGTATTCATTTTTTTCTTATTCTCCTAAAATAAGACGCGACGCTTGCACATGAAATTAAGCACGAAAACGCGACGTCGTGTACAATGACGTTCTAGCACCTCCTCTCCGTTTTCCGCTTTTGGAATTTTGTTTCACAGTTATTCTAATCTCACGTCGAAAAGTTCCGATCAATTTGATTTAAATATATATTTTATAAGTTCAACATTAAGTGATTTCACTCGTTCGAATCGTTCAACCAATCACAGAAAAAGGAGGTAGAGCGTCTTTGGTTTGAACTTTGACAACAGGTCAAAAATGATGTTTCGAAACCAAAGTTTACCTTATGAAGTTTTTCTATGTAAATTATAACACCATTTTTTACTCCGCGCTGATCTACCGAACGTACGAGAGATGGACATTTTTACCTGTCATTTTATTCAAAGCGGTAGTAATATCTCCGTATTATGACGTGTCGTAATAATAAAATTGCCTTCGTGTCATAATTCGTGTTTTATTCCTTCGAAATCGCGCCCAATAAAGATCTTAACTTCCGAGGAAACGGCGCGAAATGACCGTGATAAAAAGTTGTTAAAACGAGGGTGATCGACTTCGCAAGGTTCCCAAATAAAGCTGAATATTTCGAATCCAAGTTGTTAAAACAAATCCCCCGGCGTTTTTCATTCAAATCCCGGGCAATCCGCGCCGGCTTAAATATTTATCACTTAAATTGAAAGACTCTCATTAACGGAGGAAACAAGGTTGCAAAAGTATCAAGATAAAATTATTAGTAAATAAATGCGTGCAAACTTTTTCACCGGGCGTTTCATTTCGTTGGCGACTTTAAGCCCGGATCCACGCGTTGCGCCGGCATTCGGCGCCAATGTTTGTCGAGCCATAACGGCCGGCGACTTTTACGGCAAAGACTTTTCCCCCGATACACTCGGAGCCTCGAGTTTATTCAAATTAAAACTTGGCGGAAAAGCCAAAGTGGAGTTACGCGCAGTTGCGCGCGTTGAATTATCAAAGTTATTAGTGCGCGTGTTGCTTGGCCTTAGTTTTATTTCCGACCAAATAAAGTCCTCAATCGTTCGCTACTTTAATGCATTTAACGATCCACGCTTTGGCTTCGAGGCCCCTTTATTGACCCCCCGCCCCTGTACATTTCGCCCCTTTATGAATAATAAGAGCCGCGATAATTGCGCGAATTCATCAGTGGTAAAAAGTTTCGAAGCCCTCTAATGAGCGTAACTCATTTTATAATTAAAAATTATTTGTATGATGGCTGCGAATGGGCACGAGCAATCGAGTTTAATGCAAAACAATTTTTCATACTTAACGTCCACGGAGAAACGGATATGAAAATGGAAAAATCTTAGCCGGCGCTTTTCCCGGCTGAAAAATTTCAATTTCTTGCGAGAAGCTGCAACATCGACGATGTCGTTAGGGTCGCTTCTATTTGCATTCATTTTTTGAGTAGTTTTAAGTGGGAGAGAATACTATATTTTTAGTATTACAAAATCGAAGTGTTTGAATATGTTTGGTGCAAGTAGTAAACCATTTTTTTTATATATATATTATAACATGTTTTAAGATATTTCCAATGCATATTTTTAATCATTGAGTAACTTGGTTTAATCAATAATCAATTAAAAATATTTCGAAATGTTATTTATATTAAAATGTTATAAAAACAAATTTCGAAAAGTTAAGTGAAGATAAAATTAAGATCCCAAGGGAGCATCTTTTGAATGAAATAAATACTTCAATAGTCTATTGGGACAAGAAAAGAATTATATTACGTGTATTCATTTTTTTTTTTTTTTTCATTGAGATTAAAGCGCTGAACGTAACGTCACTTGCTTCTAATTTCCGTCCTTAAATGAAATATAACAGTGAGGAAAGTGTACTTCATAATAGTAGATAGTTTGTCTTCGTAAAGTTAAGCCATGTAACAAGATTATGAACGTAGTATGAACAGAGTAGAACTTTTCAAAGTGGCGAACATATTTTGACTAAGAACTATTTCCAATAGGTGGCAATAATGGCCAAAATATGAGAAATTTTAAAATGTTTAAAAGTGAACAAAATCGTAAGAAGTCTACAATGCAATCTATGAAATCCGATTAAAATCATATTGAAAATTAATAATTACTTGGGGTAAATTTATGACACTTTAAATGCAGTTCTTAGTCTTACGCTTTTAAAAATAATCGGAGTTGGGCGGAAAGTTTACACGGGAAAAATGTTGTGTCATTCACATGCTCACTTGTGAAAATCTACAACTTTGCGTTAAGAGATTATCACAAAGACAAACTTATGAAAATCCCATGCTTACTTAAATGGAACACAATTCTGCCTTGTAATGTACATGTGGTTATTGCATTCCACACAAGTGAGCATGGGTTTTTCACATGTTTGTGTTTCTAATAATAACTAAGGCAGAGATGTATATTTTCACAAGTGAGCAAGTAGGTATTTGAAAGCCATTGTAATTATTTGTTGTTTTGAAGGCAAATATCAAACTTTTGTTCTCCAAAATTGCTATTTCAGATCTTTGAAGAAATATTGGAGCACATGAAATATCTTATATTTGTATGTAATTTATTTTTAATCATATAAAATAGAGAGAACAAATAAAAATAAATATCATTTAAATTTTCAACACAAAAAAGAGAACATAATCCAATCACTACAAGCAAAGAATTAACGAAAAAAAAAAATGACAAAAAGTTAGCATAAAGCATACGCCACGACAGTAAAAACGTTCGCTAACAACATCTTAAAATAAAGCCCGCACAGTGCGGTATGACATTTTTCTCAGTGTAATGTAATATAACTGAAAAAAGGGACGTGTCGACGTGATTTGGGGACCGCGCGAAGGAAATAAAGAAAGAGAAAAAGAAGTGCCAATAACGTGCCAACAAACGAGACAAAGGATATAAACGGGAACGCAAGAGGAGAATGAAATGAAAGAAAAAAAAAAAAAAAAAAAAAACGAAAAGGTTCCAGAAGGAGACAAAAATGATAAATTGAACTTGAAAAATGATTGAACCAAATTTCACCTGCAAAACGCTGGATAACTGCCAAACCGCCGTGAAAACATGGACTCGCATATACCGACCCCCCCCCCCCCCATGAAATCAGGTACGCGTACTCGTGTAAATACTTGGCGAGTGAAATGAAGAGCAAACAGCGGCGCGACAATACGCCGAAGAAAGGGACCGGTGGCAACAAACGCATTTTCCTTTGTGCGGCCTGGAATGTAATTGAAAAATTATCAGCGCAATCCTGTTCGCAGTGCGCCGCTGCAAACTTATGTAAACAGCTCGAGTACGCGCGGAATCGCGTCCGACCGAATGTCCTCGGGTACAAAACGCGACGAAGGCTCGACTTATTAAAAGTCGCCGAGTAAACAAAACAGTGCGGCAAATTGAAACCACTGGTCTGGCGATTCGTTTGCCGATGTTTCGACGAATTTAACGCCGCGCTCGAGATTTTCGTTACCACCCTCTCAACGACGAACATGATTTGTGGCGCGAGTTGGTGCGCGTGACAGTTGAATGCTTGTCTTCTCTTTTTTTTTTTTTATTTAATGGTAATTGCGTTTGTGGGTCTATGTTGAAAAATAGATGATGATTATCTTAGAGACTGAATGTAAGTAAATCTTCTTTCTAGAAGTGAAGTAAAGGTATTACACTTACAGAAATGTCTCTTTAATGCGTGGATCAATTTCATAATAAGTGAATTTCTCAGTTAATTACCGGATATAAATAAATCCTGTTAATATGAAAATAAAATCTCCTTATTTGTGTTCTTATAATAAGAATGATTCTGTTAAAATTCAATCAATATTTTCTTATAGCCGATCAAATTATATTTTCAAAATGAGAATAATCGAATAATATTGTTTTGTCGATAATGTCACGTTTTTTGATGACTTAATTACAACTTTTATCACTTCTACAATAATAATAACAATTCAGGTTGGCCAAATTTGCTGCGCCAAATTATTTGTAGCGATAGTTTATAAGCAATAATATGAAATTCACATTTCTTACTGTATTCAAAGAGTTTTTGATAAAATTTATTAACCTCGGGTACAAAATAATTCTGTTGGGACAATAAAGTACATACCGTCCTTCACGATTTAGTTTTCTCGGTATAGAAAACGTAACTTTTATGCATAACTTTTGCCATTTGTTTAAAGTAGATAATAATAATTATAAAATGTAATTAACCGAAGGTAATTGTTGTGCAAATAACGATAAATCATCATGACGATATTAATAAATACGGTTTTTTTTCTCGCTCGTTCGTCGCCGAGACAATAAAAAATCGCATTCTGAAATAATTAACATTGAACAGGTTGTAATTTCGACGCCAGAGTTACGGCGATTTTTCAGATGAAAGACTCGTGATTAAGACGATCATAAACGCGCAGCCGTGGATTGCATAATATCTATCTATCGATCAAAATAATTTGATTCTGTTTGCGCGAAGGACGCGTTAATTTATCTTTTATTACTTGCTATTAAATCAATGATGCAATAAATTACCTGACGCGCGACACGATGCTAAGCAGCGTTTCGAGTAATCGCCCTGCGATCCCGATGCCCGACTCGTCGGTTCGATAATCGGTCGACGTTGGTTTCGATGACGCTTTTTGATCGACAGTGCTTTAACGAAACGTGCCAAGCATTACGGCCGTTTGCGGAAAGACGGGAAAAAAAAAACAAAGAAAAAAAGAAGAAAAAACTCTACCGACATAAAAAACAAGGAAAATAAAGACCCACTTCATTTTTGCGGTCCAATCACTGTCGGTTTGACTTCGCGGAAGTCGTTTCGACGACAAGCCAACGCGATTCGATAACTGCGATCAAAACTTTCGACGCGATTCCTCGCCGAGATAATTATTATAATATTAATATTGAATTCCCGACGACAAAATTTATGTCGGTTAAAGTTTGGCCGACGAATGATACATCTGAATAAAGATTGAAGGAAAAGGAGAAACAAGCGCTTGAATTTTATCGGAAATAAAGTACAAAAGAATAAAAGACGATTATAGCCAATACGTGCGCTTGTATAAGTCGATGTAATTGCCGTTAGATTTTGCGGATTTCTGTATTTCTCAGGAGGCGGGTCGGCGGGGGTGTTAAAAATGTCCAAGGTCCAAAGACTGGCAAAGCCGAACACGAGGAAACACGTCCGATGCATTTTAAGCAACGCCGGCATCTATTTTGTTTTGCCGGTGACGTCGGGTTTTCGTTCGAGAGCCAACGAAACATTCCGTTCCGTTGACTTATTTCATTAAGATGCGAAAAAGTTTCGACACTTTGTTTCGTCACCCTCTTTCCCCGCGCTTCGATTCGAAGTTGGCGATAAACGGAAAATAGCGCCAGCGCGTAATTTCCGCTGGAAGGAATTTGTCAAAATGCTCCTTCTCGTGGGCGTTTTCGAAACCCCCGATGTGTCGCATCACTTTGCAATCGAAACGTTGGGCGCTGCACTTGAAAATCGCGGGCGAAGTTTCAGCCGCGTTAAAACGGAAAATAAAATGTGCAAAGTTTAACCAAGTTCGACGGGGATGTTTCAACGTTTCGGTCAAAGTTTTCGGCAAGCTTCGGCGAGGATCCGCCGCGATGCTTTAATCGGCCGAATTACTTGGCCGAGGAACGTTTTGCGCTAATCATATTAGCGGCTGAGCCGTCGTTTCCTTTTCTTTCTTGTCTTTCATTTTCTTTTTCTTACTTGAATTTTTTTTTCTTTTTTAAGTCGAGCTTGCAAGTTTTATTGGCAAGTTGAGTTTTCGATAATGAGAGTCATACTCCGATTAAAAGTTAAGACGGACGGCTAATTAAGAGTTATGATTGAGACGAGAAAAGGCAGGTAACTGTTGGAAAACAATGCGAAAATAATACGTAGCTTTGGTGTTAACTTTGAAACGTTGGGGTTACTGTAAGTTCTGCTGAATGGCGGAAGTTTATGCTGATTTGATAGAAAGTTAATGTAAATTTCACTTATATGTTCGGCCACGTTATCTATTGAAGTGAATTTAAAATGTTCCCACATTGAGTGCGATCGATTTAGTTGAATTAATTATAACGATTTTGATTTGACTTCTGTGTTTCTATAAAATGTGTTGAAAAAAAGGAATGCAACAATCGATTCAGAGGATATCTTGATATATACTTGAAACCGTCATGTTAACAGTAACTACTCTTTTCATTCACAGTGTTTTTTGCAGGTTCATTTAGAAAAATTAAAAAGCGAAATTAAGGAAAAAAGATGTCCATTGATCGGATTGAATGTCACAATTAAAGATACAGCTCGACAGGTTGACAAATTAGTTGGCATTCAAAGGACCTAAC
>JABFOV010003876.1:0-15137 GCA_022817685.1 Aradophagus sp. ZL-2020
GCAATAAACAGAGACAACGAAAAATGGTGGTAAATTATAATATTATTTTATTACTTACTTGACACCACTGTTCCACTATTCACTTCTATAATTTCAACAATAAAACTCAAGTGTGAGAAAGATCTGAATTTGCCACCTACTGGCAAAATTGTAGTATCATGTGTTCTCTTACACATATTTCAAAACCATATTCAAAGATGGGGCCTATAGAACAACAGTTTTGCCACTAGGTGGCGATCTTTTAGATCTTTCTCACATTTAAGTGTTATTTTTGAAATTAGATAAGTAAATAGTGGAACAGTGATGTCAAGTAAGTAGTAATAACATTAAAACTTACCTCCATTTTGTGTCGTCTTTGCTTATTGCAGATACAATAATTAAATTAATTCAATAATAAACATTTTAGATTTTTTCATATCAGGAATCATAAGAGGAATCATATGAGAAGTCACATGAGAAATCAGATGAGAAATCTTATGAAATATCATACAACAAATCATATGATTTTTTTAACTGGGTAAGAAACATAAATAATGAAAAGATTATTAAGGAAATATTACTTTTGTATATTATTACAATATTTTAAAATTGTGATTTAATATAAAATCATCATTTTTAGGTGTACAAAAATGACATCCAAGATACCTTTAGATATGGAAAAAGCATTATTAGACATTATTGAAGCTGTAAAACAACATCCTGTTTTGTACATCAATGATGTTAAAGGTATTGACACACCACTGCAGGATTTTAGACAAAAAGTTTGGCAGTACATAGCAAATGAATTGGAATTAGATGGTAAGTATTTTTGTTTTCTTTCTTATTGAAACAAAGACCTACAAAATATAAATTTACAAGAATTATTTTTAAGTATTTTTATTTTCTTATTCTTGTAAAGTTAACTGGATGAAGTTGAGATGGAACAATTTAAGAGACACTTACCGCAGGATAATGAAACACAAAATCAAACCAGGCAAAGGAGTGCGAAGGAAAAAATGGATATATGAAGATTATCTGAGTTTTTTAATGTTTCCGTGAGTAACTTATTGAAATTATTGTTATTTCTGTTATGTGGTATTCATAAAAAATTTCTATAGAATAACTTTGCTGCTGAAAATTTAATATTGACAGAATTAAATAAATGGGTTTTTTCAATGTACAAGAATCAATATATTAAAGTGAACAAAATAATTTTCAGTTTTGAGCCAAACTATCAACACGAATCTTGTGAAGTAAGTTATGATTACGTTCAGCTGATCAGCAACAATCTAACATCCACCGAACTGTTGGAACAGCTTGAAGACAAAGAAGATAAAGGTTACATGCATTTAATGGAGGGTTTTGAAGAACAACCAAATGAAAAAGTTTCCATTGTTAAACTCGTGGAACCAACTGTTTTACAAAATGAATTAGACAAAGATTTACTTGCTCAGCAAATAGAAGCCAAATTCATAAAAATCCAACCCAAAGGCTCACAGGAGCAAGTAAATCAGACACCTCTGTCAAACTCCAATGTAGCGTCTGATCCTGAGACACCTGTCGTTATTAATACTCAAGTCAAACCCCCGAAAAAACGGCAAAAAGTAAAAAATAAGAGTGATGTCACGGCGCAACCAAACAAAGAAGATGGAACAAAAAGTTTTCAGTTGTTGTGCAATGATATGGCAACAACGGTGAAGCATTTTCCAAAAAGTTTACAATCAAGTGTGAAATTTGATATTTGTAAAGCCATAGTAGAAGCCGAAATGAAAAGCGAAAAAGAGGCGGCTATCAAGAAATTAGACCCTGTTCACACGTTGCCAAAATTGTTATTGATACCTTGTCATATGATTGACAAGATTAAATGATAAAATTTACAAGAATGAATGATTGTGATGGCTGAAATGAAAAACAGAAAAGAAGTGACTATTACAACTTTTGACCCTGTTCACCGATGACATTATTGTTGATACCTTATCACACGACTAACAAGAATTACATGACAAAGTCTGGCGAATTTCCATTAAAATCGATTTCAGACTTGAATATATTTTGTTACAATCTTGTCAAGCGATTGGAGGATCTGCTTGTTAGTCGAAGAATTGTGATTCAAAACTTTTTGATCTTTTTGATCGTTGTGTGAAATTTGAAAATTTCAAAATTTTCATTTTTATTATATTTCAAATTTTCAAAGTGGGGAAATGTACACTGCCTCAGACGCCTTGAAGGCAGTGCTGCTAGATACCCACTCATTCACGTCCGCCGCCGCTCCATGACGAGCTAAGTTTTGAATATACTTATATATCGTCGATTTCTACAAAAAAGAAAAAAGAAGAATTGTGATTGTTCATTTTGAAAATCCATTGAAATGTATAAATGAACATATTGTACATGAAATGCGTTATCTATGATAATTGATATCAAATCAATCTTAAATTATGTAATTTAAGATTTCTATAAAATTATCTTCCTACTTTCCTAATTCAACACCAATTTTTAATTATGTAAATTATTGATGATGAAAGAATATCAACTTTATTTTTAATGTAAAAATACATTTTAATACGAAATCAAGCGTACTCTGTAAACAAGTTTAATGTGTATATATTGTACAATTAAAGAATAACTGCAAATACAAAAAATTTGAAATTTTACTCCAACTTTCATTTTACATATACTATTTAATTTATTTATATACTATTTTATTATACTATAATATTTTGAATGAAGTCGTTTCGTGTTCGAAAATATTTAATTTTCTTAAATAAAATCAATACGTGCACGGAAATATGTGTTTTTTTTTATTTTCTTTTGTGATAATTTAATACATTTTGATTTTTTATGTATATAACAATTACGCGCACGTCGCTACGTGCACGTAAGCGTTGTACGAATATAAAAATATATCTCGCTTTGTGAATTAGATGTATCATTCAACGCCATCTAGATTTTGTTGTCGGCATCATATCTCTATGATCATATACGCTTTTGATTTGTCAAAGCGTTTCATGTAAACGTATTTCGAACGGTTGGCAAAATGATCCGGTTGGCAAAATGAACCCCTCTCGAGTAGGGTTGCCACTTAGAAAAGGACAAATGCGCAGGCACTGTGTTAATCAAACGAGCGACCTGCGCATTTGTCTTTTTTGGTGGCAACCCTACTCTCGAGTTAAATTCGAGTCAAACTCAAGCTGTTTTTCAGCTCTATCAACAGTACGGGGTGCTAATAAGTAGCTAGCTGGCTAAATAGCAGCTATCTAGCTAGTTAGCTAGATAGCTGCTATTAGTTAGCAAAAGTAGCATTGCTATTAGTTAGCAAAAGTAATATTCGATGAAAACAAATAATGAAAGATATTCATTAATCATTTACTGTGATAAATGGTTTATAATCATTACACTTATAAAATACCAAAGAAATATTTTCTGATATTCATTATTGATAAATGAAATACTTAAATATTATAATTGACGTTATAAATGATTTAAATCGTCAAAAATTTTAATTTCAAAATAAATATTTTTACACACTAAGAAATCACTCTCGTCGTAACAAATATGACAAACTTCTTTATTTATAAATATTATAATGTAAAAACGTTTGCTTTGAAACAATCAATAATGGCGAATTATTTTTTAACCGTAAATTCTGTATTACAGTAAATTTTTACATAAAAAATTTTACATTTTAGTTTGTTGTAGATTTTTTTGACTAGGAGTGGTATTTCGGTGAAACATGTTGAAACATGTCACAACATATAGAACACAACACATGATATACTTCATATATTTAAGAATTAAATATGTTTTTAATCATACATGCATTAATTAATCGATTCAACTGAATTTCTGTTGTAACCGAAGAGTATTTCAACTGTTGTTAGCATGATTTAGAGACCCATTTTGCATTACTCCGTACAATGTACAATTAATGTGACATCTTTGTAGCAGAATCGATCATAAAACTGTTCTTGTTTGCTAGTCGCATAAATCTCTCTGAATAAATGCAACCGTGAGACATAACTACCTCAGAGAACCCTTGAGAACAATGTCCGCTATTAAAAGTTGGAGTACAAAGTAGTGGCTAAATCTTACTCTTTTTTTTTTTTTTTTTTTTTTTGACCGTTGATATATGCACTGGCTAATAAAATTGTACAAATTCGTTGCACACGTGACGCGTTCATGGATTTTATGGTGTGCACATAGTCGACCGGGGCGTTATTAGAAAAGAAATCGTGACCCGCCAAGCTTTGTGCAGTTTGACTTTTAACGCTTTTTACGAGCTCGATTTTGGAACTTATATATTTGTTGACGTTAACGACATTGTCAATTCCTCTTCAGAGGATCTCACAATCAAAGGACTGAATGATATATGTCCACGCGCGCTTTCAACCGTTTGAAACTTTGTAATACGGTATTAACTCTAATTCGATTTCAAGAACAGTTTTTCAGTCAAAGTACTTGGATCGAAAAGGGTATAGCCCAGGGGGAGGTGCGACATTTGAAATGGTTTCGGAAAAGATATCTTCAGTTTCACAAGCCTTCCACATACATTTGAGAGGTTTTTCATTCGGGGATAACAACTGAAGTTGTTAAGTTGATTTGGCCATTCTAGAGTTGAAACAACTTGAAATGAAGAAAATCTTAAAATGTCATTTCATGATTAACGTCACTTTCAAAATCACTATGTGAAATTAAATGGAACAATTTTATTTCAAATTACGTCAAAATTTACTGTTTCATTGAATAATAGACTGTTTGCTAAACAAAATCTAATTGTGAAAATAAACATTTGAATGAAAATATGTAATGACACATTAATTTTGCATGTTTTACTCTCATGAGTTTATGATATCTCGCTGAAGTTGGACAACGAAATGTTACGATACTATTACAGTGAATTTGAATATAAAATATAATAAACTCTCTGAATTGTTTTTTAATTATAAAAAAAATAAACAGATTTATCAAATTATTGAAAATTGTACGATATCGAATTTTGAATATATTATTTTTAATATAATTGTGTAATTTAATAATTGTCTGTGTTAAATGTAATAAAATGTTCCATTTGTACAGAAAAAAGTTACGAGTCAACATCGCATAATAATTTTCTTTCGGACAGAAACATGGGTGG
Organism: Aradophagus sp. ZL-2020; assembly: GCA_022817685.1. Taxonomy (NCBI): domain Eukaryota; kingdom Metazoa; phylum Arthropoda; class Insecta; order Hymenoptera; family Scelionidae; genus Aradophagus; species Aradophagus sp. ZL-2020. Next base: position 5,114 of record JABFOV010003876.1, read on the forward strand.
TCCCATAAAATTACTGCTCGTTATACAAAGTTCCACAACTTACCATACTTAACTAACCGTAATCGAAGTTTAACTGTTTTGTAAGAAATGCATCCAAATTAAAAAATGTATGCTAGTTATTTATGATTTTTAGAGTGTTGCAAAGACGAAACCGTTAAGTCCGTATAAAGCTGCGGCCCTTTCAAACGCTATTACTTAATTTGACACTTGCGCATCGCGAATTCATCTTCTCCCGGGAAAAGCTGTCGCTACGTAGCTGCAGCTTCTTATACAGCGCCATATATTTTGACAGTTACGACACGCGTTAACGATCGGATTAATTTTCATGTCTTTCGCGAAATGAGACTGCAATACAACTGGCAATAAAGAGCCTTTTCGTTTCCAGGCTTTAATATCTGAATGTGTTTTATATTATTCTTATACTCCCGGATAGTTTGGCAGATGGTAGCATTTACAAGAGCCGTTGCGGTCTTAATTTCAGACTCGCCTATTCGAATACATTTTTAATGCCATTTTTTACCATACAGCATTCATTTTCTTTCATTCATTTAATATTTCTTTTCGATTATTTTAGGTACGAAATATATTCTTTATATCAATTAAATATATTTTGTGTATAATTTATTTAAGGAAATGAATATTTTTTATGTTATTAACTGGATTCAACATAGTAAAATTATATTAATACAATTATAGTTTTTAACTTGGTGCGTTTTCCGCACTTTTTCACACAATCATTGACTGCTTTTTATTTTGACCCCCTTCTACACTATCAGAAATCATGAAATTATATGAAACTTAACTATTCACATACATTTTGAAAATATCCACCTACGTATATCTGAAATAAACGAAATATTTGAAAGTAACATTCCTCGTCGGGATGGAAATTTCGCCGGTGGTTGGTGCGCATTGAATTGCGGGTTGCAAATATGCGCATGTCTTTTTTTCTACCTTGGCCAAGCCAAAGGGGAGACATCCATCTACCTTGGTATGCAAATGTTTCGCCAAAAAGAAAGGCGCCGTTGAGGCGAAGATGTAGGCAGCTTGGCAGCACTTGGCAAAGACAGAAAGATAAAGTAGAAAAAGACGAAGGCAAAGAAAATGCAGTACGAATAATAGCGAGGGGGCAGGCGGGGCCGAGGCTCAACGAGAAATGAAAAAACAAAAGATTTGTCCCAGAGAGACATTAGATATATACGGTCGATGCGTCGGTACAATTAATCACGTGATCGCAGTCAAGCGAAACGCGCGTCCTGCTACCGGAGTTACAATTTGTTATGGCTGACAGGGCCTCAGGCCCCTCGAGAACTTGCTACTTTTTTTGCACTTTGCCGCCGATAAATATGGTCGCGACATCGTTTTTGGTTTCGACATTTCATCGACCGTCGATCGTTCTGACATTAGACAACAAGCGGTCAAAATATATAAATAAATAACAAATAAAGTCGATTATAATTTTAGCTTAAAATATCTCGGCTTTAACTCGAGGTCATTAAGCAAGTAGTGGCATCTCCTGAAAATTTCCGGACACGTTACAAATTTAGTTTCCCATGTAATCGTAATGTCACGTTAGAGAATGAGCTTAAAACATGACGATCGAAAAAAGAGAATAAAGCGAAGACAAAAAGGAGAAGGAAACACGGCGCGAGCCGTGTGAGCTCGTGCGGTAACGGCTGTAATTAGTCCCTGAAAGAAGAAGAACTGGTCTTCAATTGCGCGTCATATCCTCTTTATTAAACGAGTCAGCGGTTTAATCAGCAACTGTTCATCTGTATCGTAGTGCTGACCTTGCGCCGAAGAAGTTCCTGCAATCAAGACCACTGCAATAACCGGTCAAATAGGTTCGGAACCCCTTTTTTTTTTTTTTATTTTTGCAAATTCTATTGTGACGGTTGATTTTGCAAATGCTACTCATTTTCATCTGTTAGATATGTTCTAATTATCTGTTGTAATCGAAAGATTACACATAAATTTAAATATATTACTTGCAAAAAAATGAAACAATGTTATAATTTATGCTTATGTTCTAAAAATAAGTTAATTTACGAAATTTTTCAAGTAACACATTGTAGATGAATTTAATTTTTCAAATTTTGAAAAATGCATTTACATGAAAACATAATATAAAAGTCACGTCGGGATCGAAAAACGGAAGTTTATATTTTTCGGCATATGATATACTTGATTGAAACTTTGGGAAAAGACATTGGTAGCTTTTTAAAGTACGTCAGGAGTCTACACTCGGAGAAACAAATCTTAAATGTCGGATAATTAATGACAATTTTATTTATGTCGCGTTCATTTATTACTTATAAATTAAAGATAACATACAGAAGTATAATTGTTATTTTGCATATAAATTCTGGATTTCGTATTAATTATTTGTAACCTGCGCCAAATTAATACCTTCTAAGTCCCACTTTGTGTGATGTTTGTGTGCGAACAATTTCATTTGCAAATTTATTTATTTTATACTTACATATAAATTTAACTATCATAATATTTACACACTTCGCATGGAGAAACATGTCATTGAACAAACATATTGCTAATTGAACGTTGATTATTGATTAAACGACGAAATGTCATTCACTTATAACATGTGTGTTGCTTATTTGTCATATAAATGCTATACGATGTACAGCATTACAATACTGTTGTTTGAAAAATTGTTTCTCTCTTCATCTTAGTTGTCCTTTTATGGCTGTGTTTACAACTTGCATAACTTGGTCGTTGATTGGCAGCACTAGAAGAAAAAAGGATATTTAAACAAGTCGAAAACATGTTATATGTATAATTTTGTAAAATTTTTGTTGTTAAATTATTCAACTATTCTTTTCGACAGAATATTTTTGCAAAAAATTAGAATAATTTTTTATAAATAATATTCGTAAAAGTGACAAAGTATTTTTTTCGTGTACACGCGATAAATGCAAATTCTGGTAGGGTTGTTAAGTTAAATTAAGTTAAAAATCTTGAATAGTGATTCTTTAAATGAATAAATCTTATTACATCATTTTTATAAATCACTATTTTTATACAGTAAAAGAGAAACAGTATTAACAGTAAAGAAATTGTTATGCATCTTTCATAGAAACATGAAATTTTGTATGGTACACATCTTGAATTTAAACATTTCTCAATGGAAAGGTCATTCTTTTCATATTTTTGTATATTTTAATTTTAATCGACACCCCAAACGAAGACTAGGCTACCTTAAATTTTGGTCGAAGACTATGCCATCTGAAAATTTCCTATTTCAAAATACATTTAAAATTTTGAGATGGTATAGTCTTCGAAAAAATTTTGAGATGGCTTCGTCTCGGGCATCGAAATGATCTTTTATACATATTTGTCACTTTTCTTTATATTCACATAATTACAAGAACTCGAAAACACAATCGACTTATTAATTTTCCTTTTTTATTTAATTCAAAAAATATTCAAACAAAAGTTCTATCAAATATCGGCTTACCTTTCTCATCCTTCAAAATCAAGCCCAAAATCTTTTGTTCAATAATACATTCTAATAATTTGTGGTCCATGGTTTCCAGTTCTTCAGCCGTAACTTTTTTCTGCATCAGCTTAGTAATTTGTACCGCGTAAAATTTGCACCACGTGTCGTCGTCATACCAGTCGTCATACCAATCATGATGGAACAGTGCACATGTTTGTTGCAAAACTAGAATGCACAGAAATAATGACAAAACGTACTTCATTTTGTTCCGTTAAAAATATGTTGGCTCTTGAGGAATAACTTTTCACGACTAAAATTCGAGACTAGGTAATGCTTTTTTATATGCATTCAAATCGATTACAAGATAAGTTAAAGCATTTGTTAAACACACGCTTTTGTGACACATGTCTTGAGTACACAATCAATTATTGCGCAAATCAATTTTTTTTTTAAGTGGCACGATTAAATGAGGTCAGCGTTGCGTTATTAAATCCACTTTCAATGTCGGCGAAAAAAAAAACAATTATATATATTTGTTTTGCTTTTTATGTTTGTAGTTTTCTATATTAAAAGAAAAAAAAAAAAAAAAAAAAACTGCTGGAATCAAAATTCTCAATCAATTTAAAAATGGATCAGCATTATACGCGGACTGATTTGATAAAAGTACTTTTAAGATGCATTTTTTCGTTTATTCATGTAAAATTCGGTACACGCAGAAAAAATACAGTTCATTTTTCTATGAATTTAGGAAAGCAAACTTATTTAGGAAAGAAAGATTTTATTAGTAAACATTTTTAGTATCTCCAATACATGTATTGGAAAAAATTGAATAGACGTGAAACATAATCAATTTACTGGGAATGTTCAATGACCACTTTTTACTTTCTTTATGCAAAATTGTACTTTTAATTTTTCTTCGTGTGACTTGTGTAATTTCCGCGTTTTACACTCGGTTTTTTTATGAATGTACAGTTAATGTTTAAATTATTTCCACATTTCACTTCTTTTCTTTTGTTTGCATAATTTTTTCGTAATATTATATAAGTGTTATCATTGGAGACGAACAATATTGTAAAGTAGATTATGGCTTCTTATTCACGTTTTTAGTGCAGCTAATCCTGATAATAAATAAGGGACAACTTTTTCTATAAGATATGATAACGAGTAAATATGAGTAATATCAAGCAATCTCAAAATCAACATTGCTTAAAGTATGTTGAGACAAAGCTGGAATAAGATTTTAAGTGAACTGCAATTAAATTTAAAGGAAACCACAGCAAATTATTTAAACTCGTTGCCGTAATTATTATCAATTTTCAACTCAAAAAATTAAGATTTTATTTTGGGAAACAGTAATAAAATGTGATTAATGTTAAGTAATGCTTGAATTTGTATGTAAATTCAATATAAAAATAACTATTCGATATAATTTGAACAGAGATTGACTTGAAATTGTATCGACAATAACGAGTGCTTAAAATAAATGTGTTTATTTCTTCTACGGTTCACTTTTCAAAATCGGTCAACTTATTCGATATTACAGTATCACATTGTAAGAAATATTCTTCCGTTTTCACTAAGAACGCACAATATTTTGAGTATCGTTTATGGGGTCGCTCAATTTTACGACTTCATCTCGCTAGGACGACAATGCGCGCCTTTATCAATTGACTTTTTCCGTCACGCCGTAAACTGTCCCAGTCGGCGCGAACAAAAACCACTTCGTTGAAAATACATCAACATCGCAGAAAAGTCATACTCCGGACATAAAAAGTAGCACCCATCGGTGGAATTGTAAACTACCATTACGCGTCACGTGTCATCTGTCAGAACTTTTTGCCGAGCTTTCGATAATGCGCGTTCTGCAGTTCATCATTGCCACAGAATGCCGCTATACCGTACGAGAATTGCACCTTTTCGAACGCGCTTGAATTTTCGGCGTAACATTCTTTGACTCTCATCATAAACGTGTACATGAAAGCAAGGGCTTTTTGTGCAGGCGCGATGTGCTTGTCGATTTTTATTGACCTCGTAAAACACTTTTTCGAAAGCCATAAAACGCCAGTGTCGGCAGTTCGCGCCAATGCACGGGATTTTCGCAGGTGGCTTAACAACGACTACTTAGGGAAAAGGTACCATCTCCTGATACATTTGTGCCTCAGACCGTAGCTCTGTAACGCCGAAAAGAATGTTCGCTCGTGACAACCGAAATTTAGCTGGTAGAGTTACATCATTTTATTCGTTTGTTAGTTTGTTTTATGTAACAGTTGCAGCGCATGTGCAAGAAAAAAGTAATACTGAACATTGAAATATACGTATATTTTGTTATACGTAACTCAGTTTATTAATAGATTTGTCAAAAGTTCAGACATACGTGAACAGTTTGAACAGTACTAGAAGTTCAAATAAATTTTAGCTCGTTTTACAGTATAAATATATTGCCAATATTTATAATTTTTTTTTTTTTTGATCAACTAAATTCGACATAATATATAATATTATATTACAAATAAACTTTGTTTTTATTAAATTGCAATTTTGTTTGTTGAACTATATTTCTCTAATACAAAATGAATGTGCTATATGACACAGTGCGGCATTCGCGAGGAGAGTAGTATATTAATTCCTAAGCAGCCGTTCGGGGAAAAAGGTTCGGTAAAACAATGCATTGAAAGGAGTAAACGCACAGTCGGGTGTACCAGGGTCACCATTGTTCTTTATCATTGACTTTTTGTTATTATTATAAATTCCGCTCGGAAGAATCGTAAGAGCCAAAGACAAAACCAAAATTGTGTTCCTCGCAGGTTGACAGAAAGTCATTGGCACTCTTTTCGGCCTCGGTTTTGGATGTCGATAGAAATGTGCTTTTCGTTCTAGTTACCCGTGCTATACGGCATTTGTATTTGCGATAAATCAATCAATTGAATAAAAAATTTTATAATCGGATCAACGAGAATCCCGCAATAAAAAACCTATCACTGTGCAAAATTTAAATCAACTACTTTGCTTTTCAATTTCGTCGCATGAAAAAGTTTCAAATCTTGTTATTATTTATTTTAATTAACGTTGTTTAAATCGAATCAAAGTTCAAGGATCAAATGAGATTTGATGAATTTCAAAATGAAGATGAATTTTTCTAGTTGAAATATTTAAGTGTTTGAAATTTAACTGAAACCTTTTCAAATATCAAATTAAAATTGCTGTATTTATTATTTATTTAAATTCAAATATTCTAACTGATACACGCTTGAAAACCTTCTTAATGAAATCACTTTATCCAAAGCGGCGGGGGGCCTCGATGACGGATCGAGTGACACCGTCTGAATAAGAATTTGTACGGCTTTTCGTGAGGGAAGGGGTGTCTGTAAGAGAAAATACTTTTGACAAGTCGTTAATATCCAGTGCGTTAAATTCAATGGAGTAGGAATTTTACAGTTGACGATCATGTTAACCAGTTTGAGGATGAATTTTACAAGCTTCTTGTCAAATGTTGTTCTTCTTTTTCAGATAAAGACATATTATACGTTTTAAAAAATAATTGCAACACTGAGAAACTGCTATAATTACAATAGTCACTGTTACGGTTACAGTGCTGCCTGCACAGTATGCAAGGTGAAGTTCAGGTGCACGAAAAACCGCGTTTACCGTACGGTGCTGCGAAAAATATTTTAAATTTTAGGTTGATACCTCGTTGAACATTGAAAAACAATTTATTTCGTTTTACACCGATTTTAAATCGTTTATTACATTAAAAGATTGTTTCACCTTCACTTTTCTTCACGATAATATTTAAAATGCTGTATTATTAATACAAATAAAATATACGACACTGTGTTGTTCAGCATAATTTGTCTTAATTGTAAACGGGACCTTAATTTCCATAATACATTTTGATGTTGGTTTAATAGTCGCTTTACGGGGTACAATAGGACGGTGGTCTCAAGAAAATCTGCATTATTTAAGAACGCGGGTTATTTGAGTTTGGCTTGAAAAAAATATATTTGCATTGACGAGCAAAAAGCAGCGAAATCATGAGCGATTACTTTGGATTCAATAAGTACCCCCACGGTGCCACGACGTTAAAAAGTGCACCTTTTTTTCTCGTCTACTCCACGACATCGTTACTGGCTTTTTCTTCACTAATCTTAACGAATCCTCACATGCTCAGGTGCTCGTATTATAATGAGGTGTGGATTGTAAATGAACCCTAATGATGACCTGGCGATGCGTTCATTTTTCACAAGTTTTGTCAAGGCAAGTATTAGCAGCTGTGCTGATTAAAAATTAAGTTAGCGTCTTTGTTCTTGCTTTTCTAAGGCGCCATGGTCATTGTTTACCTTGATCTCATTTATTTTGTGGTTTCGTAATTATTTCATTTAAATCCATACTTTAATTAAACTTTTGTTCATTAGACGAAAATGAATTTTTGTATAATTTGAGTCGGACTATTTGAAACTTAAAATTCCCTTAAATAATCATAAAAACATTATACTATATTTATTTACACCAAACTTTCACAAGTGTTGATTTTGAATAGAATTCATAATGATGTTTAACGACACAGCAACATTTTGTGGACAATAAACGTGATAAAACTGAAAAATGGATCATACCGTGCATCACAAACCAAATTGTTAAGACATTAGTCACTTGTGACACCTGGACAATGAGTGCGTTAAGCAGTTAACGGAAATATCGATCATGGCAACGGTAATGAGCGAATGATGTTAATTCCTGACTGTGATTTCATTGTAATATAAGCACGGCTACCTTACGAATAATTCATCGTCTAGTTGGCAAAAGTGTCGTCACGTGTGTGCTACACTTGTTGCGAAAAAAAAAAAAAAAAAAAAAAAACCGGGGGGGAAACGTGAAAACATAAATACACATTTAAGCGCACCCCGCTCGATTCAATAGGGGTTGAAATTATTTGAGTACATAATTCAACTCTGAGAAACAAGATTGTCTTGACGCGATGCTAATAATGTGATGAATAAAGCTGCTCCTTCAAATGGCACACTGTCTTCCATGCTTATTTTTCTTTTATTAATAAGTGTATATCAATAAAGATCATTTTTAATTTTCACTTATTAATTTTTGTGAATTCTGATCATGAATTTTGTTGGCTATTGGTTGCAAGAAATTTGAGCTCAGTTTTTATAGACAAATTTCGAAATTATTACTTATTCGTCGTTAAGTCAATAACAACTTTGGAATTGTAGACTTCAGGGTGGAAAAGTAGCCTTGTTCCGGTAACGTTTGTAAAGCATCGAGTGAAGCGAAAGGGTGATGTCTGAACCAGTTTAGTCGTGACTTTTTGTCATCAAATGTCGTCACAGTCGAGTGTAACACATTTGCATACGAATCATTCACTTATGGTAGTCATTTCATGCAAAGGAGTATATTACTATGTCGTTTGGTTTTTGTATCGTCCAGTGGAGACTCTTCAAAATATATACTCTGCTGTAACGGAAATGATGCATGCTCATAACGTGAGAAACTTTCGGTTTAACGCGCGACACACATTCCGTGTGACAATAGACCTTAACTCGTAGTCTGCCTCAACTTATAAGTTCTTCCGTACACTCTCGAAAATAGTTGTTTTAGTTTATAAAGCTAGTGTCATTGACAAGACGTGTCATTCAATTTACTTTTGATAAAGTAATTCACTTATATTTCGACTATTGAAATGTGTTTCACACTCTTAAAACTGTTGACTTAAAGCAAATTAAGTTCACTTAAATCAAATTAAAAGTTGATTTGATATTTTTCCAAGCCAACCAATAGATTGAAGGAAATTTTTTGCAGTGTAGTTTTGCACACAATTGTAATTTTTTTAATTGGTTTATGTAACTGGTGTATTTATATTTAAATAAAAAAAAAAAAAAAAGCTGATTCCACTACAGTGAAAGCGTTAATTGTTACCCTGCTCTGCGATTGTCACGATTTTAAATGACAGCCACTTATTACGTATACAAGGGAATCACGTGCACGAGCGAACTCGGTGGTAAGAGTTTAAATTAAACGTCCTTCTTAAGTTTGAAGCTCCATTTCACGGTGTAATGTCGCGTATTTTGAATCAAATAAATGAAAAAAAAAAAAAAAAAAAATCAAATGAAGGCAACAATTTTCTCTTTAAACGAGCTTCTTCTGTTTATTTCCTCGTTTAAATCAAAGACACAAGCTATCATCGTTGAACACAATAGCAGGTTCGATGAACCGCCGATAATATTTGTAGACAATGACTTAAAGGCTGGAATCAATCTCGTGTTGATTTTTCTCGTTACACATTACTGAGTAAATCGTAATTAGTGCGTATTTCCAAGTCATTAACTTCTTATTTGAGAAATTAACTTTTCAATCTTCCTTTCTGGCGATTCTTCAATCGATCTCTCCTTGTTTCTTTTTTGTTAACGAAATAAAAAATTCTTGGTTAAAGACAAAATTTACATACGTTGATAGTTTGTCAATAATACATTTTTTTGAATCGAGAACAATTTTTTGGTCAAAATTATTAAGTGATTCCAAGCCAGGCAAAATGTATAGACAGGAAAGTATTTGCAG